>JASAOP010002609.1:0-41794 GCA_030849055.1 Crithidia thermophila | reverse complement strand
CCGCACGACTCACGCATCGCAAAGAGGAGAGGGCGGTAGCACTCGACACAGCGCATCTCCTCTGGAAGCGCCTCGTCCACGTCCCATGGAAAGAGAAAGTGCGGGAAACTCATCGTAAAAAGCTCTTAATGAAAGATAGAAAAGAAAAAAAGAAAAAGTAAAAATGTACACTTGCTGTTTTCAAATGATGCAAAATGTCAATATGTGTGTCTTGGAAATGTAATTATTCTACATTTTCGATTAACGGATTCATAAACAATGAAGAGAGTTTGATGAGAAGAGAAGTCATGGTGTATTGGAAGCTGTGCGTCTAACCCGTTCATAGAGAACTCTGCGTTATTCCTCGCTTTTATTCTCTTTCACTTCTGCAGCACGCAAAAGAGAGAGAACGAAAAGAAAAAGAAAACAACTGCGGACGTGGCGGATCATGCACGCGTCTGCACCTGGATATGCAAGCGCTTAGCATTTGAATGATCTGAAGTACAGAACCTCTATCATCGGGTGAACTGCGCGAGAAACAACACAGGCAACGCCATCCCTTTTTTTTTTTTTTTGCTTTCATGGCACCATTTTACAGTTTTTATAACCTTGTAGTTGGTTGCCATTGTTAATATTCTTTTTTTTCCCGAGCGGTGTGCAGTGCAACCATTCGACCATGTGCTGCATACCCATTTAAAGATGATGAGTCAAATTTGTGTCGAGCCTGCAAGCACTGCGACCGCATTCAACGAGGAGCAGAAAAAATTGTCATTTGAACGAGATAAAAGAGGTTTAAAGGTAAAGTTAAGCGCACATACGCAGTTTCACACGCAGGCGTCAAGCGCAAAGCAAACGAAAGCGAACATACCTTTGCCGCTGCATTTTACCGTACCAACTAACACCTTCAGATACTACTTGGTGCGATGCAAATGACTAGCAGGCTAGGTAAACAAGAAACGAGAGGGAAAGGAGAGAAAAATCAGTACAATTAACAAGAAAGAGAGAGAAAGAAAAAAAAAAACACGCGCGTTGATGGAAAAAAAAGACACGTGAAAGCGTTGCTCTCACAAGGCAATTTGAATATGCCTTATTATATACTAAAAAACGACAAAAAAAAAAGCGGATGCAGCTATTCGTCAAACAGCTCGTCGTGTGGGTGCACCTTGGAATTTGCAACGAGCACCGCAAAGAAGCTCAGCAGCGCGGCTGCCCGCACAGCGTGGATGACGCACAGGCCCCGGTGCATGCCGGGGTAGTCCTCGTAGTCCCCCCAAATCGCCTGAATGACGATAGCGTAGACGGCGAACAAAAAGAGGAGAAATACAGACGCGCAGAGGCAGGCAAACGATCCGTTTTGCGGGCATCGGATGAGCACCTTGTACGGCTTGTCGAGCAACAGGCCCAAGCACGTCGCCATCGCCACAAAGCACAGGCAGCTTTCTGCCATCATCAGGCCATAAAATACACCGGCAATCGCACGTCCAATCTCATCACCCTCTTCCTTGCTTTCGGTGGTGGCGCAGTAGTTGAGAACAAGGGCGGCGATCACGATGGAGCCGATGCTGAAAAGCCCTGCCACCGACGTGAGAATGATCGAGGCCACCAAAAAACCTTTGTGCGTAGGCGGGTGCGTTGGTGGAGGGGGAGCATACATTAAAATGTTCGTCGTGTCTGGCTGACGCATGAGCACCTGTCCCTCCGCCGGCTGAGCGTTGGGATCCGCTTCCGGGTGCGGAAAAACCTGCGCTGGCCCCTCCTTGTTGTCTTTCGTCTTCTTCCCGGCCTCGTAATTTTGAGCCAAAAGCGACATCGTGTTAAGAGTATTAGTTTTTTTTTTTTTTTTGAAATGTATAGAGAAAGCTGAGCGGACGAGCGCAAGAGTAGGGGAAAAAAAAACCGCGGTTTGAGTGATTTAAAAAGGGAGAGCCGCAACACAGAGAAAAATGAAACAAGCGAGATTGAGAGAAAGCGGTTTGTTGACTTTCGCGCGCTTGTGTGCGATTGACGATGTGATTAAAGGAATGCTGATAACCTTCTTATGTCCAAATAATGATAATAATAAACAGGGATCGTTCTTCTTGTGTTTTCCCGTGCGGTGACCCTTGAGCTAGGTAGTGAAGAAGATATGCAGTAAAGCGATGTATGTTCGATAAATATTATTATGCAATTGGTATCAATTTAAAAAGGCGAGGAAAATAAGTGAGGAGAGGGAAAATTGAACACTTTCCTCTTTGAAGAAACGCATAGTGCATTGTTTACGCTCAACAAACTAGAGCGCCATGTGAGCGTCCTTCAGCAGAAATACAAAGTGGCGGAACGTGCAGGTCCCTCGCAGCTTATGAAAAGTGGTTATTTTGCGTTGGTGCGCAAAGCGCTTCTATAAACGCAGATCAGATTGCTCAAGCAATAGTTTCTCCGTTTTAAAAAAATAGTTTTGGAAAAAAATGTGATTACAGATTCGCTTTCTTAAACCACAACACTTTGTAGCTTATATACAACAAAAAATGGGAGAAAGAATATATATATGGTAAAAGAGAGTGAGAGATGTCTTGCTGTTGACATTGAGAAGCAAAAGTCAATGAACGATAAAAAGAAAAAGAACGATATTATTTCTTGAGTCTTTCAAGTAATTTTTTAAGCAAAGTCGGCAAGAAACAAAAAAAAAGTCAAGGAGAAAAAGACGCCTCAGGACAAGGAAACTAGCTATATATTTATATAGGTGACGAGACTAAAAAGTTGTGAAAACGCAAAAAGGAACATCTTGTCGTTGTTTAATTGAGAGTAAAGGGCAAAAAAGAGCAAACAAAAGTACAACGTAAAAAAAAAAGAAAAATGAGAATCTCTCCGAACGGAGGCACAACAGTAAAACAAAACAAAGCCCGTTTGAAAGCATGCACAGACAAATGAGGAGAAAAAAGGAAAGAGCTTACTGTTCGATGTTGAACAATTTGAAGAGATGCAAGGATCTCATGCAGAAAAACAGCCATAAGGGGAAAACAGATAACAATACCAAACGAGGAATCAGGAGAGAAAAGAATTTTACGAAAGTAAAAAGCGTTTTTTAGATGATTAACCTTAGCAGCTTGGGTATCGCAGAACACTTTAAAGCCGTTTTCAAGAAAAGTAACACATTTATTTTCCGTGCTAAGACAGCGCATCGCCTCTACTGTGGGCGGCGGCGTTGCTTCTCCTTCTCACTGCTCTTGCCGGCAGCGTAGCCCGCGGCACAGCACCCGGCGCACAGCGCAGCACAGCAAATGTAAAAGCAGCCGTAGCGACTCTCCGTCGAGTACACAACCGTCAGTGTGTTGGACTCAGAGTTCGACAGCGCCAGAGCATCCGCAACGCTGCCGCGCGTCACCGTCTCGTACTCGTTGCTGGCACGCACCAGCACCTGCAGGTGCACGCAGGCAGGCTCGAGGGACAGCTCCGCAGCCAGCAGCTCCCGCACTTCCTCCATGGACGCCGAGGGGCTGAAAGAGAACTGGAAAGTTTTCTCATTCGAGGCAAAAGAGCTGTTTGCTTTTTCAGCACTGCACACCACAAGCACGTTTTGCTCGCGTGGAAGCTGCGACATGTTTTTATACGAGAAATACTTGTCTTTTGTTGTTGCTTCTCTGCGATGGCTTGCAGTAACTTTCTTCTTTTTCCTTTTTTTTTTTTTAATGCGACGCTGGAGAGTTTTGAGCGTAAGGGACCTTTAAATAAAAGAACGTTTGCGTCTGTGGCGCCATGTGACAATAGATCGGAGAACAAAACGTTGTTTTTGAAAAAGGTGAAATGGAAGGGAGAAAAGAAGCGACGTTCGAAGGACAAAGAAGGAGTTTACCAAAAGACAAAAAAAAAGAACGCGAATTATTCTGCCGCCCTCAGCTCGCGAGCAGAGAAGCATCACTGACTTGAAGTAAGAGTCGTAAAAAAAGGAACACAACGAGAATAAGACTCTTTTATTTGTGGAAACATTTCTCAGTCGTTGCGGTCAAATAGCTAGGAGAAGAAAAAAAAGCGGCATTTTTTCCTATTCTTTTTTTTGTTTTCTTCAAGCAGAACACGCTGCTGCAACGTTTAGTGTGAGCCATTCGGGGCGCGGCGCTCGTTAACATCACTAAAAAATATCTGCAGACTGTCAATTTCGATGAAGCCAAGAGTGAAGTCAAGAAAAACTACTTTAAACCTTTTTTTTGTTCTTATTGCGAAGAAGCTGAGAGTAAGTAACGTGAAGCATTCAATCAAAAATAGGTGCACTAGGAAAACAAAATTGAGAAATGATTCCAAAAGGAGTGGCGGGTTCAAGCTTAAGCACCTTTTAAAAAATTTCTACCGGACAGTGTTCTTTTCCATAAGCCGGGACTGTCGAACCCGCAGTGAAAAGAAATAAAATTTAGATATATAGACCGAATAATTGAAAAATGATGCCTAGCTCATAAAAACGACCAACAAAGCATAAGGAAGACGAGAAAGACAAAAAGAAACGCACCAAAACCGCATAGAGATACCAAGTGTGCAAAAAGGCAGAGAAAAAAAAGGCATTTTCCTCGCCCATGCTCATCGTTAGTGCAACGATTGGCTGCTCGAACTGTAAACATAAAATGACAAAGACGAGAAACAAAGAAAACACAGCGCTAAAAGAAAATATAAAGACATCAATATGATGTTAAAAGTGCCGTTTACCACCTTCCTCAACGGCAGTCGAGTCACTAATTAAAGAGGAGAAAAAAAAAAATCAGGTGAAATCAAAAGAGCAAAAAGACGAAAAGAAAAATCTGCAAGAAAAGAAGAGCCGAAAAATGCCCTACGTGGTGCACGCTGCGCATTCAACCAAATTGCACTTCTTAATCGTGATCGCGTCTGTTTACACAGAGCCTTTTTCTACCGGAAAAGACTGCGCACGGTGCACCACGTAAGACTCAGCTCCAGTAGCAATACTGTAATGAACGGAGCAGAGAAAAAGAAGGGAAAAAAAGAGGCGGTAACAGCAAAGTTTTGAAGAACACGGAAGCACATGCGGCGAGTCTTCAAACTCACAACACACAACAAAAGGGAAGAATGAAAGCAAACGAGAGACTTTGAAAGCTTTTTACAGTGGCGCGGGTGCCTGGTTGCCACCATAATTTTGGTACTGCTGCGGAGGCGCGCCGTAGCCGTTTGGCTGTGCAGCCGGATACCCCGACTGTTGTGGCTGCGGTGTGTACTGCACAGGGGAGCCGTACGCGTACGTTTGCGGCGGCTGCGCGTTTGTGTTTTGGTAGTATTGATTTGCGGGTGCTGCCTGCGGGTACTGCGCGCAGTTGGTATTGGAATTGTTGCCGTACGGCTGAGAGTTGTGGTAATGATTGTGCTGATGCTGATGCTGCTGCGGTGGCGGCGGGCGGCGGCGCTGCTTCTCTTTCTGGTTCGACTTGCCGGCGGCGTAGCCCGCGGCACAACACGCAGCGCACAGCGCAGCACAGCAAATGTAAAAGCAGCCGTAGCGGTTCTCTGTCGAGTACACAACCGTCAGTGTGTTGGACTCAGAGTTCGACAGCGCCAGAGCATCCGCAACGCTGCCGCGCGTCACCGTCTCGTACTCGTTGCTGGCACGCACCAGCACCTGCAGGTGCACGCAGGCAGGCTCGAGGGACAGCTCCGCAGCCAGCAGCTCCCGCACTTCCTCCATGGACGCCGAGGGGCTGAAAGAGAAGTGGAAACACTTCCTGGGCTGCCCAAAGAAGCTCGTCTCTTCCGAGTTGCACACCACGAGCAAGTTTTGCTCGTGTGGGAGAACTACACTCTCGGTGTGGAAGTCCGTCATCGTCGTAGAATGAAAACTATAAAATAACCAACTATCGAATGAAAAAAAAAGTTGTATTTCTGTCGGAAAGTTGCGGTCAAAGAGTGATCGCGAAAAACAAATGAAACTAGACTTTGACAGCCGATATCGAGAGGGAGATAATGATGAAAAAAGAAAAAAGAGGGAAAGACAAGGTAGAAAAAGTCCTGAGAAGTAAAAGATAAGAAGAACCAAACGCTGCGATCCTTCAAATGACATCACAGGAAAAAAGGTGACTTGCTACTTTTCCGAACTTTCAGTCTTCAGAGAAGTGCAGTTTACAACGCGCTTGCGAATTGGGGCTAATGCCATCGACACGCTAATCTGCGTGCAAATCGAAGATGAACAACAGAAACTTAATGCCAGTTTGGGCTTGGAAAGTCAAAGCATCAAGAACCTGCCAGGCGGCATACACTAGGGGAATAAACCGCTCTATTTGGTCTTGATGTAATGCATCACGTAGTTTTACAACCGAACAGTATTATTGCTGGCAACTCTTAAAGCAAATGATAAAGAAAAGATGCGCTTCTGCTCGTCAGCTGCGAGACCCGCAACCTGAAAACAGGACGGAAAAGCGCAAATTGGACAAAAAAAAAAACTACGAGGAGTGGATCGCGAAGATATACGACGACCTTTGGCTCGAAGTCAGAGAAAGCAAAAAGAGAGAAAGAAGAGAAGGTACTTAATTGTATGTGTAAAGAACGCTTTTATTGTGTATAATGTGTGTGCCCGATTAAAGTTTCACCGTTCACAAAATCGTGACGTGAAGCCGCAAGGAGTTTAAAGAAGATTCGTTTTTGAAGTCGAAAGAGAAAAAGAGATTTTAGTGGATGTAAAAAGAGGAGACAGGAAAAAAGAAATAGGAAGAAAAGGAAACGCATATTGCTCTGTGAAACTCTCGGCACAACAACGGTGGCGCTGAGACATGACTTGCTTTTCGGCCTTGTAAGGCAAAACCCCGCCACATTATCGAGGCGGCGGCGGAGCTCTGCCCTGGCGCTCCATCGACTCCTCCCTGCCGGCCACGCAGCCGACGCAGCAGCACGCCGCGCCGATCGCAACGCACCAAACCGGCACGCAGCCGTAGCGGTTCTCCGTCGAGTACACAACCGTCAGTGTGTTGGACTCAGAGTTCGACAGCGCCAGAGCATCCGCAACGCTACCGCGCGTCACAGTCTCGTACTCGTTGCTCGCACGCACCAGCACCTGCAGGTGCACGCAGGTAGGCTCGAGGGACAGCTCCGCAGCCAGCAGCTCCCGCACTTCCTCCATGGACGCCGAGGAGCCGAAAGAGAAGTGGAAGGCTTTTTTCGGCCGCCCAAATAGGCTGCGTTCATTGGTCTCGCAGACCACATCGGTCGCAGGAAGCGGAGAGCTCACAACTGCGTTCGCGAGCAAATTTCCTGTTGAGAGCATTACGAGAAGCAGAAGAGGTTGATCGGTGGTGAAGCTTATCTTGGAAGGAAACTCTTTTCGATTGTGGTGGATTGAGAGAGAGATAGAGAGAGCTGCTTTTGAGAGTGTAAGCTGGTCGAAAACGTGTAATTTGTCCGCCAATTAATCTATTCATGATCGAAAGGAAAGCGAGCAAAAGCAGAACAATTATAATGAGAGGAGCGCGGGTCACGTGTCAGCAAAGACAAATCCACATAACTTTGCTTTTGTTCATTCAAAGAGCGCAATCGACACTCGGAAATGTGTCCCTTTGCCATCATCATGTCGAGCAGTCCTTGCAGTTCTGACCAGAAGGACAAATAGAGGGGTATCAATCACAGCCGAGAAAGCAACAAGTTGGTATCATGCTTACAAAACACTTTGCGCCTTCCTGGTGTTCAAAATTTCAGTGCTTAGAATTGCTTCCTTCCTTTTTCATTTTCATTTTTTTTTCTACTTGGAGTGTCAGTGCCGAGAGGAGAATAAAGCACACCAAATCATCGTCGCCGTAGCTTGTTGATTCTGTGTGTGGCGCAGTGCAGCAAAAGTGCACGCTGGTGTATGTTGATGTCCAGAAAAAAAGGGGGGCTGCGTGAAATCGGCAACCGAAGCAAAAAAAAAAAAAAGAAAGGTGAATGAAACTGGAAAGAAAAACGAAGGGCGCAAAACGTGACTCACAGTTTATAAAGTGCAAGCCATTTCCTGCGCTATTCAACGTAGATGTTAACAGAAACAAAAAAATACTTTAAAACATAAGGATCAAAAGTCGAAGAGCATGTATGATAAGCAGCTCAAGAGGCAGTAAAAATATATATATTCGACCTCCGACCTTAGAGGTTGCAAACAGAAATCACGGCTACTTCAGAAGAAAAAGCAAAAATCAAAAAGCTAAAAGAAAAGGTTTTAGAGAAGCCATCAGTCGGAAAAAGCAGCTGCGAAGAGAGCCTGTTGTGAAAGGAAGATGATGAGGATAAGAAGGATTATAATCTCGTTGCATAACCTGGTGACTGAACATCTCAGAAGCCTTCCTGGGCAAAACGCAGCGTCTGCTGCAGCTGTAGGTTGCGTGTCGATCGGAAACATACGATACCGGTGTGAAAGGCAAATCACTTATTCTCAAGGAAATCAAAACTGGTGGGTTTGACGGAGATAGTCTCGCTGAAAAACGTCGATAACGAAGGTGTCAAGAGGCATTGTAGAGCGAGGCTTATTTGCCGGCTTCATACCCAAGGCAGCAACAGCATGTGGCTAGGAGCACAGTGCAGCTCACGGGACCGCAACCAAACCGGTTCTCCGTCGAGTACACAACCGTCAGTGTGTTGGACTCAGAATTCGACAGCGCCAGAGCATCCGCAACGCTGCCGCGCGTCACCGTCTCGTACTCGTTGCTCGCACGCACCAGCACCTGCAGGTACACACAGGCAGGCGCGAGGGACAGCTCCGCAGCCAGCAGCTCCCGCACCTCTCCCATGGAGGCGGCTGGGGGTACTGAGAACCTGAACGCCTTGCCCCGTCGGCCGAAAAAATCACGCTCATTTGTTTCACACACAACGAAGCTGGTGAGCTCCGTTGAGTTCAGAACAAGCTCCATCATTGACTGCATTGCAGAGAAGTCTTTTCGACGCTAGCCGTGCAAAACAATTACGAATGCGACTCTCGATGGGGGTCGAAGTGATAGGACAGAAAGCAGCGGAGTTGAAAAGGCTGTGGTAATTGAAATGCGCGTGAACCGGAGTGCAGTTCTGTAAATGAGCCTGTATACCTAGCGAAGGCAGAAAAAAAAATAGCAGATTGGCGTTTGAAAAGTGGAAGCGTAGCAGGGAATGAAGAGTGCCCACGAAGAGGCTACTGAAAGTGATGGGGCAGCGACAGCGTAGGGTCGATGCTTTCATTGTTGACTAAAGGGAGAAAAGGCATGCGAGTCGCCACCCTCCCTGACGTGTACAAGCCAGCTCAAGTCTTCAAACTTTTCGTGGAAAGCAGCGAGGAAAATAACTACCCTATCAGCAGACACAAAAGTACTCTCGTTGAAGAACGGCTTCGCTTCCTATGTTTTTCGCACTTGAGGTGCTCATTTTTTTTTTTCTTTAACAGTGTTGCTTTGCTGCTGTCACGGAACAAAGCTGCGTCTTTGTCTTTCGGACAGGTTCGAGCAAGTTCCGTGGCGCATCAAAGACAAGGACAGAAAAATTGAAAGCAGATGAACCGCAAATGTATTCGGCGGTCATCGAAACCTACTTAAGCCAGCTGACAGGGCGCGATCATAAGACTGCGGATCAGAACGGCAGAAAGGTGGAAAAAAGAAGGTATGAAAAGATAGTATCTCGCTTGCGTTGGCGAATCAAGAGCCATCCCCTTCAAAAAAAGCTTCCTGAGTGGACCGTCTGCTTCGTCACGAGGAAGCATTGAAAGAGGGTAGTTGGATATGCATGCCCTTGCCCTCAATGTTGGCGAGACAAAAAGAAAAAAGTAAGGGAAAACGAGAAGCAGTGTATTGTATAAAAGCAACAAAAGCACACACAATTGTGCAACGGAAATTCTCGTTTTTGTTAAGAAAAAAAAAACGTTTTTATCTCGGCTTTAGAAAGCAACAAGAGGATCCAGTTTGAATGGCTGCTGAGCAGCTGGTATGCAAGCCCACAAACTAACGGCGATAAACTAAAAGATGGCGTCGAATAAGATAGCTTTTTACACTCACCATCTACTTCCCTTTGCTTTCGCCTTTTCGAAGTCACGGTGCGAGCAAAAGCAGGAACCTCATTTGCAAGTCTCAATACCGAGGCGGCGGCGGCCCACCGCGGCGTGCCCTCTCATCTTCTCTGGCCGCCGTGTACCCAAAGCAGCAACAGCACGCCGCCAGCAGTACAGTGCAGCTGAAAGGATCACAGCCGAACCGGTTCTCTGTCGAGTACACAACCGTCAGTGTGTTGGACTCAGAGTTCGACAGCGCCAGAGCATCCGCAACGCTACCGCGCGTCACAGTCTCGTACTCGTTGCTCGCACGCACCAGCACCTGCAGGTGCACGCAGGCAGGCTCGAGGGACAGCTCCGCAGCCAGCAGCTCCCGCACTTCCTCCATGGACGCCGAGGGGCTGAAAGAGAAGTGGAAGGTCTTCTTCGACCGCCCAAATAAGTTGCGTTCATTGGTCTCGCAGAGAACAGTAGTCTTAGTTTCGTCAGGACTTAACACGACTTCATTTTCGGGAAAAGGGCTGGTCAGCATGGCAGCACAGTTAATCGATTTTCTTTTCGGAAACGAGTAGCAACCACGGCGGGGGTAATAGAGGAATGATAAAAATGAAAGCAATATCTTTACGAAAAAAAAAAAGCAGATTTGTTGCGAGCCGCTAGATGTGCAAGACTGGAGCCTGTATTTGCAACCGATTGGAGACGCGGAGAAGGGAAGGCTGGGAAAAACAAGGAGATTTATAAAAGCTGAGCAGAGAAAGTGCCTCAACAACAGTCGAGCATGCAGCAACAAAACGCCTGAACTTTAGAAGAGAAGATGGAGAGTTGCCTTGCGGCGCATACCACCTACATTGTTCACGGTTGAGCAAAAACCTGAGAAAGCCAACGGAGTGCGCTGCTTCCCAATCGGTTGCGAAGACGATTGGAAAAATCACGGAGTCAGCACTTCAACAATAATCTGCAGAGGACCGATAGACATGTCTTTTTTTTTTTAGTGAATTTAGAAGAGCAGGGAAATGTATAAAATGGCGCAGTAAAGAAAAGACAGTCAGCACTTTTTTACAGGCCTAAAAAGCAAGGAGTGTCCAAAAGGGAAAAAAAATAAGGGGAAAAAAGGGGGTAGAGAGTGTGGACGCGCTTTTTAATTGAAAGCGGAAATAGAATTGCCCACAAGCTCTGAAATTTCCTGTAATTGCAGTCGCAGCTCTCGATAATGGCGACCCCGATGCTACAGCACCGACAGCCAGTACAATCGCTCCAAAGCTGTCATTTACAGGTTGTATAAAGGGAGAAGAGGGGGCGAGAGAGCACAGTAAAGCTCGTCCGCCAGATGTGAAATGAGGATAAACAAACAAAAAAAAAGAAAAGGATTACTTGATGTATAACTACGTCAGTGAACGTCTCGGAACTATGTTCGGTTCTCAGCTTCGTAGCCGGCAACACAGCACCCGGCGCACAGCGCAGCACAGCAAATGTAAAAGCAGCCGTAGCGGTTCTCTGTCGAGTACACAACCGTCAGTGTGTTGGACTCAGAGTTCGACAGCGCCAGAGCATCCGCAACGCTGCCGCGCGTCACCGTCTCGTACTCGTTGCTCGCACGCACCAGCACCTGCAGGTGCACGCAGGCAGGCGCAAGGGACAGCTCCGCAGCCAGCAGCTCCCGCACTTCCTCCATGGACGCCGAGGGGCTGAAAGAGAACTGGAAAGACTTCCTGGGCTGGTTATCATTTTTGGTTTCCTGTGAGTTGCAGTGTACGCAAATTGTATCGCGCTTTCCGCAAAGCGCACCTTCCATTGAACTTGGCATTTTTTGTTGTTTGAAAGCCTTGGTTGAGCTATGCGGTTTAGAGAGTGCAAATAGGATTTGCAGCCCTTGGACAGGTCTCTGTTAGGAATGGTGGCTTGTCACTTCAGCCACAGATATGTAAGAATTTGATGAATACAGGTCAGGAATGCCAAGGCGCGCATATTTTTTTTGAGCTGGAAATTATCGGTGTTCTTAAAGGATGGCAGGAACTGGCAGGGAAGTGCCGCCTCGCCGTTCTTGCAAATGGAAGGATCTGCGAAGTCAACTGTACGCTGTGTCTGATCTGCTTACATAAGCATTTGTCGCAACGGCAACACGATAAGGAAGAGAGTTGCCTACAAGCCGACTTTTTGCTGCCAGAAGAAGGCAGGATCGTTTAATTTTTTTTGCTTGAGAACCGTTGGTTCGGTTTGCGTTTAGAAAGCGGTGCGAGGGGGTGGTTGTGTCAGGTTGTGTATCCGCTGGGGACGATGATGGGCCGGGGGGGGGGGGTTGTGTTTTGTTTTTTTAATTCTTGTTTCTTCTTTTTCGTCAACAGCAGTCCTTTTTAAATGTAGCCGTCGCGAGCAATCTTTTCACCTTAACGCCGGTGAATAAACGCGGCAATTAATGCGGTGCGCTTTTTGTGGATCAGCCCGTGTGAAAATGGCTTTTTCACAGCACAAAAGTCGAGTCTACCTCTTAAATTATTTCCACTCGTCTGCGTTTTTTCCTGCAAATTTCTTAAGCTTATTCCCCTCAAATGCTGCATGACCGGCACAAGACTAGAAGTGGATGCGAATCTCACGCGGCAACTCGACCCTCTTTGTTCACTTTTTGACTCTCTTTGCAAAAGGGGTTAATGACCAGCGCCTGTTCCTCGAGGGACATCAGCTTTCTGTGTTGTATGGCAATGCTAAGGCTGACAATGTCTGTGCAATTCCCGTGAAGACCAACAATAGCTGTCTTTGGTATGACTGGCATTTGCTATGTTCAAGTAAAATTTTTAAGCATGTGCGCTTTTCCGCCTTGATCAACTGAATTGCTTTGAGGAGACAACAGCCTCTCTTCAAGTCTTCGATCTTGTACTGTCGACTTGCTTTTGCGCTTTCTACCATCCTTTGCGAATTTATTTTTGTTCATGTGAGAACAGTGCTTCCAAAAAAAAAAAAATGCCCTTTTTTTTTCTTTGGGCACGATGCGTGTAGAGAGCATCATTTTCTCGGGTTTGCCAGAGTCACGGTTATGAGTTTTGCAATCGCAAAGGCGCCTTCCCAACTCTTGCAGCGTTTCTTTCCGAAACCGTTATCTAAGAATATGTTTCCATTTTTTTTTTCTTGGAGCTCGAAGAAGCTACGGGAGGGAACTTGTAAAGTTACACTCTTTTCTCAGGTTTTATTTTGGTTACTTCGTCTTTTCCATTAAACGTTGTTGTTGTTGTAAGCAGCAAGGAACGCGGGACAAACAGTTCGATCTAAGCAGTGAGAGTCAAAGCTGAACGCTATTTTGCGACGCTACGTGTTTGGCGAAGCGATGTTACGTTGCACCTGCCTCCCTCTCCTCCTTGTAGTTTGTCTTCTCATCACTGAGTCCCGCGTTGACTCTTTACCCCACGTGAAGCTTCCATGCTTCACTTCATCCTGCTTTTCGACCTTCGTTCGTATTCAAGCATGCCGCCTTTTTTCCCCCTCCTTTGATCTGCTAGAATCTGCAAACGCTTTCTATAGCAACTACTTCCGCGTTGAACTTTGATGATTGGATGGCAAAGAAGCTAAAGGATTGTCATTTGTCTTAGCCACGACAACTGCGAGCGAAGTTATGTTGGTAGCAATAAAACTGTCCCTGTGCTTCACTCACAACTGCAAATTGTGTGTTGGAATTCTTGGATGTTGTGACTGTTAAAAAGCTTTTTCTTGAGTGCGACGTGGTAAAAATGTGGAAAGGTGGTTTTTTTTTTTTCGCAACGGTGGTTGAACGGCTGTGCTTTGTAAGGCCCAAAAGTAAAAACAGGACAAGAGATTGTTTTTTTTTTCTGATCCAGCAAGCGATGTTAAAAGACACATGCTTTCGTCTGTTCGGAGTTTTGCCGCACACACGTAACACCTTTTCTGTTTCAAAATTGATTTCAGACTTTCCAACAGAATGCCCTTTTTTATCTTTGAAGCTGGTATTTCCTATTTTTCGTTTTTAACAAACGAGATGGTCAACACGCTTGCAATGTACCTGATGCAGCTACAACGTGCTGGAGAAGGTGCATGAGCACAAGTCAAATTCTCAACTTACCAGAAGCTTTCACCAAAAGTGATCTGCAGGGCTCAACTCTTAAAGATACGCAATACTGTAGTAGGTTACGCAACCTGTTAATTTTTTCTTCCAATTTAAGCAGATGGCATTCTGTATTTTTCGCTATTCACATGTTCCTGCTGCGCATAAGCGGATTTCTCCACATCGCAAAATTTGTTAGGTGTCAGAATTTAAATAGCTCACTTTAATACCTGTCTTTGCTCTCTCTAAAAAAAAAAAGAAAGAAAAAGAAATAAAAAAAAAACGCAAGCTCACTTGTAGATTTTGCGAGACGCGGAACGAAATGCTGGAAAAACTCGACTTACGGACAACGAATGCGCAATGCTCCTGAACATCTTGAACACAAAAGGGATTAAACAAGAGTAATAACAAGATTGTGGTATTGAATGACGTCAAGTTTACCTCTTCTGTTCTCTACCCCTTATTCTCGGCCTCACTTTCTCAAAAACCTTTGCGCTTATTATTGCAATTTTACTACCCACTCTCTTTTCCTATCTGAATTTCTAGACGTACAAGAAAACTTTCGCGTACAGCCTAGACAAAGAGACAAAAGGCTTTTTTTTTTAAACCGCTACGATCAATTTTTTTTTTCGACTTCTCCATTTGGTTTTTTATTTTTGTGATTTGTTCACTTTTTGGGGAGATCATCAGAATTGATCGCTTTCTTTCTGCTCTCTACTTTCGCTGCAACCTCTATCGCTAAAAACGATGGAAAAGGCGAGCATCAAACATTTAGACTTCCAGCTGCAGCGGGAGAAGGCGCGTTCGAAAGATTTGGAAGTCGAATGCAAAGCGTTGCACGCTCAGATTGCGCAGCTCGAGCAAGACAAAGCAGGCCTCCGACGGGAGAAGCTGGTGCTCTCTGAGGACTTGAAAAAAATTGCCAAACTCGACGACAGGGTGCATTTTCTTCAGAAGGAGATTGAAAGCCGCGACGCCATTATCGCTTCCGAGAGGGCGGCCGCCGAGCAGGCTCGTGCAGAAACCGACGAGGTTCGTAACAATGCGAACGCCTCGATTGCACAGTGGGTCGACGCGGAAAAGCAGTGGACGGCGGAGCAGGAGGCGCTCAACGAAGCTGCAACAAGGTTTCGCAACCAAATAGATGAGCTGGAAGCGGCGCTGCGCGCACAGAAAAGCGAGTTTTCTGAGACCGCACGCCTGCTGGAGGCCGAGCGCGACCGCTTGAAGAAAATGACCGAGATGCGAGATGCCCTGGAGGCGGAGATGAAGAACTCGGACGCGCACACAGAGAGGCTGCGGACCAAGAACTGCGACTTGGAGCAGACCATCTACAAGCTGAACATTGCTGGCGACAAACAGAAGGAGGCCATCGACCTGAAGGAAACGGAGATTCAGACCCTTAAGGCCGCGTTGGACGACGAGCGCAAGACGGTGGAGAAGATGGAACTGACAATAAACTCGCTCAACGACCGCGTGAACGCCGTGAAGATGGTCAGCCTCGAAGACAAAGGCGAGAACCAGAAACTGCGGTGCGACCTCAGCGACAAGGACAACGAAATCGCGCGTTTGACCCGCCGCGTCGACACCTTGAAGCGCGATTTTGACCTCGCAGCGCAAAGTCAAGAAAGCTTGCAGAAGACGTTGGACGAGACGCGCGAGAAATGCCGGCAACAGCAAGAGAAACTTAAGGAGAAGACCGCCGAAATCCTGCGGCACGAGCTGAAAATCAGTCAGCTGACGGTGGAGCTGAAGAAGAGCGAAAATCAAGGAGGAGAGTGGTCGTTTCAAAACTCATCGCTTGAGGCGGAGCTGCAGCGAACGAAGGAGGCGCTCAACAGCGCGCTAAGCGCATCCGACGCGTTGAGTGCAGAGAAGAGCGAGTTGGTAGCAAAAGTGCGCCAGCTTCAGGACGCCATCGAGACAAAGGACGAGGAGATGGTGTTGCTGGAGAGCCAAGCAGACGAAAAAGTCGACTCTCTCAAGCGTGACATCCGTAACTTGGAGGAGGAGGTGGCCGCGCGCCAAAGCGTGATCAAGGATTTGACGGACCAGCTGAACTCTACGAGTGAGAAAAACGCTGTGTACCACACAAAAATCCTCGAAGAGTCCGAGACCACCACGAAGTTCAAAAACGAGCTTGCTCAGATGCAGTCGAACATTCACGCCAAAGAGCGAAACCTATTCCTTTGCGAGCGTGAGGTGGAGAAATTGAGCTTTTTCGCTTCGTGGGTGAGCGATTGGTACTCAACGCCGCAACTCGTGTCTCGTGAGTGGTTTGGGGAGTTCCAAGCCGTGCAGCGCACCGTAGCCGAGCTACAGCAGCAGAACAGCAGCCTCCTTCACAGTCTCGACGTCGCAAACGCCACGGTTGCCGAGCTGCATGGCGCTCTGCAGGAAAAGGAGCGCACAATCGCGCACTTAGAGCAGCGACTTGAGGAGGACGAGGGCCGCATTGCCGCGCTGACAGCGACGCAGTCCGAACGCCAAGAGCAGGTCGCGGCTCTGCAGGTGCAGCTGGGCGACGCGGCCCGGCAAATTGACACCCTGACAACGGAGGCTAATGCGTTGAACGAGCAGATCATACTTAAGGAGGCTGCAATGGAGGAGTTGCAGGGAGGCGTGGAAGCCGCGCGATCGCGGGCGCGCACCGACCTTGATGCGGCGTCCCATCTGCAGAGCTGCGCAGCAGAGTTTTTTAGCGATCAGGTTGCGCTGCTGAGCTCGTTGTGGCATTCTCGCGCATGCCTCCTTGCAGACTTCGCTACCACCGCGTTGGCGCGCGAGCGCGAAGAGAAGGCGCAAGTTGTGGCGGCGAAAGAACGCGTGGAGGCCACCTGCCGCGAGCTCACGGCGTTTGCCAAAGAGGCGAAGGCGGCGATGAGCAAAGGCGACCGCGCGATTGCTGAGCGGCAGGAGTCGCTTCTCAGTCGCATCGCCCTTCTAGAAGGCCAGGCCGCACTGCTGCAGCGCGAAAAGGAGCAGGCGGCGACGCAGCTCTCGGCACTAGTGCGGCGGTTTGAGGACGCGCAGCGTGCACATGAGAGCGCCAGGAAAGACCTTCAGGCCGCCGTGGAAGCGGAGCAACTGAAGTGCGCGGCGGCAAACAAGGACGCGACGAAGCTGCGGTCCGCTCTCAACTACGAGGTGGCGCGAAAGTGCGAGTACAAAACCGCGCTGGAAAGGGCGAAGAAGCTTCTCGGCGAGAGCGAGGAGATGCGCGCGGCGGACTCGGCCCGTGCGCTGGACGCCATCCGCAAGGCGAACAAGGAGTCCAATTACTGGGTGCTCTGCTTCGACCGTCTGAAAGGGATGGTGGAGCAGAGCCGCAGCAACGGGAAACGTCTTCCCTCCATTGACGCTGACACGATCCACCGTCTTGAGGAGGCGAAGTCGAACATCAAACCAATGCAAGCTCAGGAGGTCAACCTCGCCATCTCCGGTGCGCCTAAGCTCAAGCGCCTGCGCGACGAAGGTGGCGGCGTGACAAAGTAGAGTTTCTTTGAACAAAGCTCCGACTTTCCGTATCGCTGTTACGAGCTTTTTTTTTTTGTTTGTTGTGCTCTCTTTTATTTCTTCATGTTTTCTCTGCTCAGACGTACTCATTTTTTCTTTCAGATAGAAAATAGAAAAGAAGGGTTTTCTTCGCTCTCATCCACTTTTTTTCTTTTGCCAAATTAGAGTGTTTTTTTTTTTGTATTATTTGCTCCGTTGACCCTTACACTTCGTCCATTAGATCTCTTTTCTTTCTTTCTTAAGAGCCCCTTAGATTACTGCTCGCGCAGCAAAGCTTCCGAAAAAAAAAAATCGAAAAAAAGAAAGTACCCACTGCTGGCCGTGCTGACGCGTTTTCCGCCTTTGAGCAGACTGGAGACTACTATTTGCGTTCAGCATACAACCCTTGCCGGCTAGAACAAAAGAGAAAGTGGTAGCTTTGGCACAGAAACGTCAACGCGTGCGTGTAGTTCCACCAATGTATTTAACTCAGACGCACGCCAGAGAGATTCGGGTTTGTGCAAAAGAGCAATTTGTATCGTGGCAGTTCGTCTGCCCGCTTTATGTGTTCAATTTCTTTTTTCCCTCTCCGTTTTCTATCATCTCTTCCTTTGAACAAACAATCAAACAAACGAAATGTATGCCAGCGGCTCATGTTTAGAGGCAGCTGTGCGCTATTAAAGGCCCGCTTGACGGCCTTCAACCCGTGGAAGCGCAGACCTGGTGGGCTGCAGCTCAACGGGCGTCCGCAAATGGTAAACCCGGGCCACTTCCGAAGCGAATACCGGCGGCAGAACCCCGACGACCCGTCGCGGCTGCTGAAGCCGAGCCACGTCTTGCTGAAGCGCTGCCCCGTCTGCAAGCGAACGAAATTTGTCAACATCAAAGACAAGCACGTCTTCCACACGTGCTGTGAAGGGGCGGTGATGAAGGTGTACTCGGACATGCGGAGCGTCATGAACGTCGAGCAGAAGCTTGTCACCCTGACGCGGCAGTGGGACGCCGACAATGACCGACCGTGGAGCAACCCGCACCGCCCGAAGCCGAAGGGGAGGTCGAAGCTGAAGAAGAAGTAGGCGATGTTGGCGAGGACTAGTGGGAGGAGGGGTTGTTGTTTCTGCTTTACATGTGTAAGTCACAGTTTGTAATTCACTCACATGCAAATCGTGAAAGTTAGTATTAGTATTCGACAGTCGCGTAGGTTCTATTCTAATCTTACTTCTCAGGCGAGAAGGAGCTAGCAGCTACATTGGATGGGAATCAAGTGCTTCAGTTGTGGTCAGTGCAAAAAAAAAAAAAAGTTGCAAACCCCTTTATCCTCAGAGCGCTACGGAAGTTATCACAGCCGCACATTAAGTGACCTTTCGCGTGCCAACTTTTTCTTATGGCTGCGTCGCTTGATGCATGATAAATCCTCTTTCTGCGAATGAATGGGAAGATTACCATTCATTAACATTCCATTCAAATAGTAAATTCTCCTTTTCTCTGTCTTCCTGGTCCTATTCTCTCTTCCATTTGCAAAAAAAGATACACAATACTATCATTTTTATCATTTTTTTTTTTCACACTTCCCACCGAACAAACAAAAAAGGAATTATGGGCTGGTTTAGCTGGGTTTGGGATTGGCTGTCGTACGTCGGCCTGTCCAACAAGACAGGCAAGCTGCTCTTTCTTGGCCTCGACAACGCCGGCAAGACGACGTTGCTGGGCAAGCTAGCCAACAACCAAATTCACGTCCACCGTCCCACCTTCAACCCGAACGCCGAGGACCTGACGCTGGGCGGCATCAAGCTGAAGACGATCGACATGGGCGGCCATCAGCAGGCGCGCCGGCTTTGGAAAGACTACTTCACGAAGGTGGACGGCGTCGTCTTCATTGTGGACGCGGCCACGCCGCTGCGCTTTCCGGAGGCGAAGCAGGAGCTGGACATGCTGCTGCAGTCGGAGGAGCTGGCCAAGACGCCCTTCCTCATTCTGGGCAACAAGATCGACATGCCGGGCTGCACCTGCTCGGAGGGCCAGCTGGTGTCGGAGATGGGGCTGGACGGCGCGCTGACCGGCAAGGCGACCAAGGTGACAGACCCCAACGTGCGCCCGCTGGAGGTGTACATGTGCAGCGTGGTTAAGAGCGTCGGCTACGGCGACGGCTTCCGCTGGCTGTCCCAGTACCTCAAGAACTCGTAAGAAGAAAACGGAGGAAGAAGGAGAACGTGACGGCGCTGGATAAGAAAACCAGAAAAAGAATATCGATGACGAGGAGACTCGTTTCGTCGGCGAATTTTTGGCGAGGAAAAACGGACAAAGCGGATGTGCAAGGATAAAAAAAGGTAAAGGAAAACAAAAAAGCAAGATCGGGATATTGTAAAGTGTAATCACACCCTGTACTTCAGCGTTGCGTTACGATGCCCGTATACAGCTTTCTCCTCTGCGTAAACGCTCAATTGTTTCTCAACGGCGCGTGCGTGTTTACCAAAACAGTGTGTTGCGCAACAACGCATCCTTGCTAGTCTCCTTCCCTCTCTCTTTCTGTGTGTCCCGTTTCGCGGAAACTATTTGCCTCTCTTTACCTGCGTTCTTTTTTTTTCGACGCACGTGTGCCGAAGGCGTCTTCCTCCTTTTTTTGTTTTATTTTGATTCCATGTTAAATTTCGTAACCGTTGTTTTACTGGAAAGCCCCTTCTCTAGTGAATGTGGCGTGTATTTTTTCATAGGTGAGCTGGCGCTTGTGTTTTTCTCTTCTCTTCTTTTTCCAAAGGTAGGTGTCAAAAAAAGAAAAGAAGCTGTTTTGTTGTCTTTTTTTCTTTTGTGGTTTGGATTTTTTTTTTTTTTGTAAAAGACAAAATTGTTACTCATTTTTACTTTTGTGAAGCAATTGTTGATATGTGAAAGAAGCGTGCGTGCATGTGTGCGTTGTTTTTGTGCTATTTAAAAAAGAATACTCGGTTTGGGAGCAACTATATTTGTGAACACCGAGGATTGAACTTTTCTGTATTTCTCTATACATACTTCAACCAAAGGACGATATAAAAAAAAAAAGGAAGTAAAGCAGAGAAAATGTTCCATCTCATTCCGTTGCTATTGACCAAGGAAACGACTGAAACGACATTAGCGCAGAAGGAAAAGGTGAAGGTGTTGTGCAGTGTTGTGCCCGTGTTGTGAGTGCTTCTGCACGGCAGTCCGTAACTTAGAATGTGTGCAAGCGAGTTGCGTACCGTCACGCAGCCTTGCCTTTCTTATGATTACCCTTGTAGGGAGTGCGTGTATTGGCGCACTCCCCACAACGCATCTTCTGCAGTACTGTACACTTTTTAGCTGCTCGTCAGTCTATGAAGCCGTCGCAGCGTATCATCCGTATTGTGTCTTTTTTGTGCATTGTGATGCGTTTGATTACTGTCTGCACAGGTTTTCCCTCCCTCCTTGCCTGTCACCTGCAGCTTCATTCTCCCTCTCCTTTAATACTTCCTCCGCAAAACCATTTGGTTTACGCAACAACGGCTCTTTTGCGCGCATATCCTGTATGCAACCAGAACTGCTTAACAGAACGCAAACGATTAAACCTCATCTTTTTTTACCAAACCTGAGCGATACCATCCGAAAAGCCGTTCCCCTCCTCTTCTCTCGCGTTCTTGTGCGGAAGCCACTTTTTTCCCTTTACCTAATCACTTTGAAGCCTTACGTTTGGACAATCTTGTCAGCGACGACGACGTCACCCGATGCCCGCAAAGAAAGGCAAGGGAAAGAAGGACGCGTCCGGCAAGAAGAATGCCGACGTGGCGCGGCTGGCGCTGCTGCGGGCGCAGGAGGCGGAGGCAGAGAACTTTTTGCGCCTCGAAAATGAGCGCCGCCAACGCGACGAGCTGGAGGAGCGCATGACGTTCCTGCGCGAGGAGCAGACGCGTGCGATGGCGCAGAAGGAGAGTCAGCTGCAGGCCGTCACCGACAACTTTCACCGTCTCTCCGCGAAGAAGGCGGAGGAGAAGGCGCAGATGGAGCACGAGGCACAGCAGCTCCGCCAGCACCGCGACGTGCTGCTGAACCAGGACGGCTTGGCAAAGACGGAGATGGCGGAGCTGGCGGCGCTGCTGCAGCAGGAGCGCACGACGACGGCGACGCAGCTCGAGCAGCTCCGCGACACGATGGAGAAGGAGCGCCGCAGCAACGCCGACCTGCGGGAGCGGCTCCGCGGGCAGTCGTGCGAGGCGCTGGCCCAGTCGGAGGTGCTGCGGCAGCGACTGGAGCGCACCACGGAGGAAAAAGACCTGCAGGAGCGGAGCTTCCGTCTCCGGCAACGCGAGCTGGAGAGGGACCTGGAGAAGGCACTTGCGACCAGCACGACGCTGCGGCAGGCCCTCGAGGAGCGCGACGCGGGTGAGCGCAAGAACGTCACGCTGCTGCAGCTGCTGAACTCACAGCTGGAGTCCGACATGCGCCGACACGAGGAGGAGATGACCGCCGAGCAGGAGCGCACGCGGGCGGCCGCGGAAGACGCGGATCGCTTCCGTGCGAAGGCGGTGGCGGCGCACACGGCGCTGGAGGCGGAGCGGCAGGCGGCGCAGTCAGCGCAGCAGTCGGCCAGCGTGGAGGTGCAGGAGCTGCGGGGGCTGCTGGAGCAGGTGCAGTTTGACGCCGCGTACCTGCACCGCGAGCTCGACACGCTGACGAGCGAGCATCAAGCGGCGGCGGAGAAAGCAGCAGCCACGACGCAGCGGCTGCAGAGGGAGCTGCACGCCTGCCAGGTCGACCTCGAGGCAGCTGCGAGGGAGACAGCGGAGGTGAAGGCGGCGGCGCTGCGGCGAGAGCGGGAGCACTTCGACCAGGTCACCTTTCTCAATGCGCAGGTGTCCAACGGTCGCACCACGGCCGCACAGCTCCGTGAAGAGCTCTCGCGGCTGCGGGCCAACCACACGAGCGCCATCCGGGCCCACGAAGCCGCCCACGCGGAGTCGACACGGACGCTGCAGCAGCGCACAGAAGCCGAGGCAGAACGGGAGAAGGCGAGGCACGACTACACGCAGTCAGTGCTGGCGGACATGACGGCATTGAAGAAGAGCGCGGAGGAGCTGCAGGCTCAGCTCGCCGCCCGCGACGACGCCTACGCGCAGCTGCGCACCGACACGTCGGATGAGATTGCCCGCCTGCGTGCCCTGCTTGACGCCCACTTTATTCCGAATCGCAAGGATGTCGAGGTGGCGCGGGAAAGCGTCAACGCAGATCTGCTGTACGCCGTGAAGGAGGAGCTGCGCACGTTTCGGGAGAAGGCGGCGGAGCGCGACCAGGCCCGGCAGGAGACGGAGACGTGGCTGCGCACGCGAGTGGCAGAGCAGATGGACATCATCGCCGCCCTGCAGGCGGATCTGCGAAGGTCGCAGCACGGCAGTAGCGAGGACGTGCGGTCCCTCGAAAATGAGGTGGGACGCCTGCGCAAGACACTCGAGGTGCATCAGATCTCATGTACCTAGCACGGCAAGAAAACAGAAAACTAAACGCATTTTGTGCTTTATCTATCTCTTTTTGTTTTTTCTTAATTTTGGCGCTGTGACACTTTTGTAATTATTCTGTGTGTTTCGAAAACACTTGTATACTAGGTGGCAAACGTTCACCATTCATCAACTCTTTTTTTTTTCTTAATGCGGCGGGGCGTTACGAGCCTGTTTGACCGCTGCAGGTCGGTGGAGGGCTACTTTTATGTACGTAGATAATGAGCCACTACCATCACCATCGACGCGCTTTTTTTCGTTTCTGTTGCTGCTCGTTTTTTTCACAGGCTCGATGTAACGCAAAAATAACAGCTTCGCGCTCGTTCCCTTTCATTATCCTTTTTTTTTTCTTGGAACCTCTGTTTTTCTTCTTTTTTTTCCTAACGCAGCTTACGTAACGTACAATTCGTAAAAAATAAGTTTAGCTGCACGTACACCAGTAAATTTCAAGGGTGAGCTTTTGTGGTGTTTGCCACACTTTGTGCTGTCAAACTATCCTTCATCCGTAGTCTCCGTAGTCTGTTTGGGCACTTTAATATGATTGGAAGAATGGACAGTCTCTTGGATGGGCGATTCGTATTGTTCAGATGAAACAGCAGCAACGCAAAAATCGGCAGATGAAGCTGCTGCACTCATTTGCTTTTAGACGCAGGGTGACTACATGACGCAATGTTTGCATCCTCTTCTGTGTAACTCCTCCGCATCTTTTACTCATCTTTTCTCAAAAGATTCACATCACTCTGCTGGTGCGTTTCTCTTCACCCATTCGTAGCACACAAACACACGCACAAAAACGGAAATAATTACGTGAGAGCCAGAGCTCTGCCGATATTTTTCTAGGCACCATTCATAGACATTTTTAAATTCTCCTTTACTGCTTTTAGGTTTGTGTGCAAACACTATTACTACACTTTTACCATCACACGTTTGCAAAATTTTTTTCCTCTTCTCTCCGCACACTTGCACGAAAACGTACAAACGCTTTCACGCACGCAGTAACGAGACAGGTGCGGGGACATCATGGAGTCCGCATCCTCTGCCAAAGTGACTGGGGTCTACGGTGGCGACCGTGTGCCTGGCGCGTACATCAAAACTCGCACCGGCGTGGTGCGGGGCGAAGAATTGTTTAGCCGTCCCGACCTCGAGCGCCCGTGGCGGTCCGCCGACAAGCAGCGCACCGCTGCCGCCATCGCGCTGAAGGAAAAAGAGATTGAGGAGCTGATGCGGCTGTGCTCGAGCCTGCGCACCGAGCTCGGCAACGCGCGGAGCGACATGCGCTTTCTCGAGTACGGGCTGACGGAAAAGACGCGGCAGCAGCTGGAGGAGAAGGAGGCGGAGCTGACGCGGTTGCGCGACCGTGTGGCGGAGCTGGAGAAGCAGAAGCGCGACGCGGCTGAGGCGACGGAGAGTCAGATACGCCTGCTGCGCTCGCAGGCCGAGAGCGAGTCCCTCGGCTTCAAAAACGAGGCCCGCATCGCGACAGAGCGCTGCGCGGAGCTGGCGCGGACGTACCAGCGTCAGCTCGACGACGTCCGCGCTGCCGGGGTGCGGGAGGTGGAGTTCGTGGAGTCGCGCTTCAAGGCCCGGGTCGAGGAGCTTGCCAGCGAGCTGAAGGCGTCGAAGGAGTCGCACGACGCGGCGGCAGCGCACTACTCCGCGCAGGAGGCGCAGGCGCTCAATATGGTGCACAAGGTAGAGGCCGACTACAAGGAGCGGCTGCGGTCGTCAGAGCAGCGGGTGGAGGAGCAGCGGAGGGAGTACGAGGCACAGCTGGCGACCGAGCGCGCGGCGAAGGCGGCGGCGCTGGCGGAGTCGCGCAAAGGGACGGAGAAGGTGGCCATGGCCCTGGCGGACCGAGACGACCTTGTCGAGAAGCTGAAGCTGTGGAACGGCTTCCTGCTCTCCCACCTCGACGACTTCTACCACAACTTCATCGCCGCCTCGCCAGGCTTCGCGGTGGAGCCGGTCAGTGCGCAGCTGCAGCAGCTGCCGGAGCTGTACGCGCCGCGCTGCATCCTCGAGGACCCGGAGGCGAAGGTCGCGGTGGAGCGCATTGCCTACCGGGTCACGCAGCTCAAGCAGATCAAAGACTTCCCCCCTTCCGCGGCGGACGACGAGGCGGTGCCGGTGGCGCAGCTGCGGCTGCCAACGGTGGCGCAGCTGGACCACGTGACGGAGCGGCAGGAGCGCCTGCGCCGTGCGCTGCAGGAGCTGGAGGACCGACACGCGGAGGCGGACGCGATGGTGGCCAGCGTGGCGTCGCGGCTGTACTTCTTCAGCGACAACCTCGAAGCGTGTCTGCGCGAGGCGCCGCGGACGGTGCCGCCGCCGCTGCACGACGTCGTTTTTGTCTGTCTCTGCGTCGCCAACGGGCGTGTGCTGTGGGCCGCGGAGGCCGAGATGATGCGGTCGGCCATGCAGCTGCTCTACAGCGCGCTGCGGCTCAAAATGGGCGAGTACGGCTGCTACGAGTGCTACAGCGACGACGTGTCGATGCTGCTTGCCTTTGCCGATCCGACGGCGGCCTGCCGCTTCTGCACGGAGAGTCAGGAGTGGCTACTTCACCTGCCCTGGCCCGCTGCGCTGCTGCGGCTGCCGGAGGCGCAGGAGGAGCGGACGAACGGCGGGCGGGTCGTCCACCGCGGCCTGCGCCTTTCCATGGCGCTGCACGCCGGCGAGGCCTACGTCGAGCCCTCCGGCATTCCCTTCCACGGCAGCTACCGCAACCACTACTACGGCAGGGCCGTGTCGCAGCTGGTCCACCTCTGCTCCCTCGCGCAGGGCGGGCAGATCATCGCCTCCGCCGCGGCGTGGAACTTGTGTGTGCGCCGCAAGCACGAGCTCGGTGCGCTGGCGGCGAAGAACCTTGGCACGGTGCCGATTGTCTCCTTTAACAGTCAGCTGGGCACGCAGGAGAAGCAGAGCGTGGAGCTGGTGCAGATCCTGCCGATGCAGCTCGAGGGCCGCGTCTTTGCGCCGCCGGGCAAGGCGGCGGGTCCGCCCGTGTCGGCGCTGACGGGCGTGAAGGCGTCGGTGCTCGCGGCGGAGGTGGCGGCGGTGGAGACGCAGCGGGAGCGCATGCGCGACACCCTTGCCCTGCTGCAGGAGGAGTGCAACGGCATCCTGACGGAGATGGGCACGCTGGTGGCCCGCGCGCGGTCGTCGCAGCCGCACTTCCACGTCCTGCCGCCGTCGGAGATGGTCGCGCAGATGAACGACCTCTACAGCGTGATGGAGAAGGTCGCGGTGCGGGCCGAGGAGCTCTACGGCGACTTGCAGGACGTCTCGCACGCGCAGGAGGAGCTGGAGGCGCAGGCGCGCGGCATTAAGGAGTACTTCTTACAGCAGGAGGCCCAGCTGGGCCGCGAGGACGAACTGAGGACGGAGACGGAGGCGGTGCGGCAGCACTTGGAAACGCAGCTGCTGACACATCGTGAGAAGCACCGGGCAGAGATGGAGCGCCTGCAGCAGGCGGTGCAGGAGAAGGAGCAGACACTGCGGAGAATGTTCCAGCAGTTCTGCCAGCAGTAGAGGGCGGAACAGAGGAGAGAAAAAAAAAAAAAGACATTCGTGTTCGTGGTTGAGTGCACTTTCCGCTTTCGTCTTCTCGGTTTTTTTTTTTTTTTTTTGCAGCAGCGGCATCGCCGCCACCGTCTGTTTCTTGTGTGCTGTTCAGTTCCCATTATTGTGCTATTTCTGCTTATGTTTTTCTCTTTTTTTTATGTAATTGGCTTTAGATTTGAAACGAAGTAGGGCAGATCAACTGTTACAATAGAAAGTGTTGTCGCTCTATGTTTTACCCCACTTTTTTTTTTTTGCATAGATGCAAATAGATAGATTTACTGTTTCTTTTCTCCTTTTTCCTGTTCGCATGAGGCATTAACAGTGTTTTTCCCTCAATTTTTGCCACTTTGCTTTATTGCACGAGTGTTTTCAAAACAGCGCTATGAAGTACACAAAGGCTATTTATAACCACAGAAAGAGAATAAATACTGTTTTGTTTGAGTAATTGGGAAGTGTGCACTGAGACGCAGGTGTGCTTATTATGATTATACGCGTTAGAGTAAATAATCTTCTTGACTGCTTCCTCGCGCTAAAGTAGAAAAGACAACTGTGCAGCGTTCATCAATTTGACTCACGTGGAATTTGCTTTTCTCGCACAATCTGCATGTGACGACATTCGCAAGATATGCTTCTTCTGCTTGTTATATAATGATCCACAGCAAGCTAAAAAAAAAGGAAAAACCAACTTTTTTTTCTCATTTCTATTTCATCCCATCTCCTTCCCTCTCTCTTTTTTTTCTGTTTGTTTCACTTACCTCCCGCACTTACACTTACCCGCTTACACTACGTCGCCTCTCTCTTTTTTTGCCCATGCATTACCAAGTGTTTTTTCTTACCACACGCTGAACGAGTGTATTGTTGCGCCGCAGAGGTACACGGTGCCACGGTCTTACCTGTCTCATTGTTTTCATCTCCTACTTTGTCCTCCCACTTTATTTTCCCTTGTATATTTTTCCATTTTCTCTCTCTCTGTGCACTGTCACGATGACCGACTCCGTCATTCGCATTAAGCGCTACCACTACGTTCACATCTTGGACAACAACACCAATGTCACACGCACCGTTGTCGGGCCAGACATTTACACGCGCAAGGAGCACGAGACCTGCCTCTTCGAGCCACGCCCCTGCATCTCCGTTCCGCCGCGGCACTACTGCGTCGTGAAGAACCCGTGTGTCCGCTCCGCTGCCGGCACGGCCGTGCTCGACACGGCGGGGCAGGTGCGGCTGCGCCTCGGCGATGCGGAGATCCGCTTTGAAGGGGAGCCGTTCCCCTTGTACCCCGGTGAGGCGCTGGATGGGGAGGCGGGCAAGGAGGTGCAGAAGCTGCGGCTGATCCCTGTCAACACCGGCTTCTACGTCCGCTGCATTCGCGACTACGTCGACGGCGCGACGACGGTCGTGGCGGGCACGGAGTGGATGATCGAGGGCCCGCAGACGTACATGCCGCGTGTGGAGGTGGTGGTGGTGAGCGAGGTGCGCGCCACCGTGGTGAAGCCGAACACGGCGTTGCAGCTGACGGCGAAGGTGAACTTCACCGACCGGCGTGGGGAGGCGCGTGTGGCGGGGGAGCGCTGGCTCGTGCGCGACCTCGGCGCCTACCTGCCCGCCGTGGAGGAGGAGGTGGTCGCGCTGGTGCAGGGCACGCTGCTGAGCGCCTCGCAGGCACTGCACCTGCGGGCCACCCGCACCTTCACGGATGTCTACGGCAAAACCCGCAACGCCGGCGAGGAGTGGCTCGTGACGAACAACGACGCGGCCGTGCACATCGTGGACGCCTACGAGGCAAAGGTGGCGGACGTGAAGGCTGTCTGCCTCAACGCAAAGGAGTACGCCATCGTGCACCACCCGGTGGACGACGCGGGCCGCCATCGCTTCGGCGAGACGGTCGTCCGCCACGGCGAGTGCACGTTCTTTTTGCAGCCTGGCGAGTCGATGCCGGCCGGGGTGGAGCCGGTGCTGGTGGTGGGGAAGGAGGAGGCACTGCTGCTCGAGGCGCTCTGCACGTACACGGACGACAAGGGCGTCACGCGGCAGCCGGGGCGGCGGTGGATGGTGCGGGGGCCGTGCGAGTACACCCCGGCCAACGAGGTGAAGCTGCTGGAGCACCGCCGCGTCATCGCGCTGGACAAGAACGAGGGCATCTACGTCATGAACACAACCACCGGCGAGGTGCGGGCCGTCATCGGCGAGCCCTACCTGCCCGACGTGGATGAGGTGCTGTGGGAGAAGCACCTGCCGCTCGCGGTGGAGGAGCTGCTGGAGTCGCCGAACGGGCGGATCAAGACGACGGAGCGCAACCCGAACTTCGTCAGCCACCGCGAGAAGCACCGCATCATCCGCTTCAACGTCCAGCACAACGCTGCCGTGCAGATCTACGACTACCGCAAGAAGCAGCCGCGGATTGTGCTGGGACCGAATCTGGTCATGCTCGCCCCCCACGAGGAGTTCACGGTGCTGTCGCTGAGCGGGGGCACGCCGAAGGTGCCGAACTCGCTGCAGTCGCTGCAGCTCTTCCTCGGCCCGCGCTTCTCGAGCGACACGATCGTGGTGGAGACGTCCGACCACGCCCGGCTGCGGCTGCGGCTGTCGTACAACTGGTACTTCGACATTGACCGCACAACGCCGAGCCAGAAGACCTTCTCCGTGCCGGACTTTATCGGGGACTGCTGCAAGACGATCGCCAGCCGCGTGCGTGGCGCCGTCGCGGCCGAGGACTTCGACTCCTTCCACCGCAACTCCGCCCGCATCATCCGCACCGCCGTCTTCGGCGTCGACGACGCGGGCGAGATTAAAAAGGAGCTCCGCTTCTCGGCGAACGACTTTGTCGTGACGAACATCGACGTGCAGTCGTCCGAGCCGACGGACGAGAAGACGCGCGACAGCCTGCAGAAGTCCGTGCAGCTCGCGATTGAGATTACGACCAAGTCGCAGGAGGCGGCCGCGCGGCACGGCAATGAGCTGAAGGACCAGGAAGCGAAGGGCCAGCTCGAGCGCCAGAAGCTGGTCGACAAGATTGAAGTCGAGAACGCCAAGACGCAGTGGCTCGAGCTGCAGGCGAAGAGCGAGGCGCTGCAGGCGAGCGGGCAGTCCGTGGCGGAGGCCAAGGCGCGCGCGGAGGCCCTCCTCATCGAGGTGAAGTCGGAGCTGCAGCAGGCCGAGATGCGGGCGAAGGCCTACCGCATCAGCGCCGACGCCGAGCTGCAGAAGCTGCAGCAGCGCCAGGCCCTGGAGCTCGAGTACACGCAGCGGCAGAACGAGATGGACGTGGCGAAGGCCAAGGCGGCAGCGGAGGCGGAGGCGGAGAAGGTCAAGCGCATGGTCGACGCCATCGGCCGCGACACGCTTGTCGCCATCGCCCGAGCCGGGCCCGAGACGCAGGCGAAGTTGCTGGGCAGTCTGGGCCTGAAGGGGTACCTCATCACGGACGGCAACAGCCCAGTGAACCTCTTTGGTGCAGCGAAGGGTCTTATTGGCGACTCTACCAAGTAGACAATTGGGAGAAAGGGAAGAAGATGAAACAGCAACACACAATGGAACTCTATGCTTCAGTGCCCTTTGTCGCTTCTCAGCCTGTGTTGTTCACTGTCGTTGTTGCATTCCATTCGCTGTGTGCTGATAAACCTGGAACTGTTGTTTTCTGAGAGGCATTCGTGATGGTTTTTCTTGCTAGAAAAAGAGAATTGTTGTTGGACTATCGCTCTTTTTCTCTTTGTCAAGAGTTACCTCTGCCACACACACGCACACAGGAAAAGGCAGCGAGTTGTACATGTTTATTAATCGTTGAAAGGCTTCGGCCGCTCTGCTTTTTTATGGTCGGGAGTCGACGACCTGAACTCTAAGAATACATTTTAGCGAGCTTGCAGTGTTTGCGTGCGTGTGGGTGATCGACAGTGTGCCAACACATTTCTTTTGTTATTATCGAGACGTAAAAAAAAGCACGGACTCGCACACACGTACGCAGACACACAAAAATACGAACGCAGCCGCTTTCTTTCAAATAATATAGCCATTTTTCATGTCAAACATACCACAAAAATGAATCTACCCACACCCCCTTTTTCACCATTTTACTGCGTTAATCGTTTCACAAGAAAAGAAGAGAGAAAAATACATTTGCCATTTTACTTTGCAGATTAAACAATTTACAACAAGAACAAAAAAATACAAGAGAAAGATATAATTGAAGGTTGTTATGCATTGCTGTTTTGCATTCATTGCGTTGCTTCAAAGCAAGCGGCCTTGACTAGTTTCTACTGTGTGGGTTTTGTGTCGGCTCCAGTCGCTGAAAAGGAGAAATTAAAGCTGAGCAAGAAAGATCAAAAGAGTTAAGAAGCCTTCAAAGCTGAGCTTCAAATGAAGTACGTACTTTTCAAATGTTTGTTATCATTTTCCTATCATCACTTTTTCCTTTATTGTGCATTTATCTACTCTCCCTTACTGATACCATAGAAGCAAGCACAGCTCTCATCAAAGTCGGTACCTGTCGTACCACCTCACACGTCTGTGCATCCAAACAGGGCAGCAACGATCTCTCACTCAAAAAATAGAACTCTTTTTTCATCTTTCTCTTTCTTCGGCCTTTTTTTTTTGTCGTACCCATCGCTCTTCGCTTTTTATAGTCCGTGCCACTATGCCGCAGAAGTACTCGGATCTGCACTACATGGCGGACATGCCCAAGGACATGATCGAAGATGCGCAGACCACCGTGATGGAGGCCTTCGAAACGGAGTCTCTCGAGAACGCCGTGGCGACGCACATTAAGCACGAGTTCATGAAGAAGTACAAAGGGGTGTGGCACTGCGTGGTGGGCCGCAACTTTGGCTCCTTTGTGACGCACGAGATGAAGGGCTACATCTACATCACGTGGGGACAAGTGTCCATCCTGCTGTGGAAGACGGTGAGCTAAGCAGGTGTTTATCTTTTACGTGGTTTTATGAATTTGCTTTCGATGCGATAATCTGCGACGCACGTTTGATGCTTTTGCTTGTTTAAAGTTGATTGTTCCTATTTTTTTTTTTTTTACCGCTGTTGAACTGAAGATTTTTGGCAGTATTTGATAGTGCCGGAATCAGGCACGTTTTCGCAGACCACTTGGATGTACAGGCTTTGTATAATAAGCGTTTTTCAAATTTTTTTTTTCGCGTGTTGGATGTACTGCGTTGCTCTATCTGAAACGCACTGTAAATACAAAAAAAAATTGACAAATTTTAGTAGGAAACGGACTGCATGATAGCGCTGGATGTGCTGGTGGGAAGCTTTCTTTCAAGCATTAACGGTCTTCAGGGTCGTTGCTCGCCATCAGCTCGGTGTGAGTCTTGCAAAAGTAACGACTGCCTTTGACAGCAGCGCATCCTAAATGTGGAGATGACTCATCTGTGAAATCGTTTCTTGTCTTCAACAGGCAAAAAGCAAATGCTCGTTTTCTCTTCTACAATGTTGCGTCGCAGTCTCTTTTAGGGTTTCTATCTTTCAGTCATTTCAGCATTGCCGACTTCCATTTACTTTCTCTTCTTCGTCCTTTTCACCATTTTTTAAACATTATCTTTGCGTGTATTAATGGCGCAACACACTCTATTACATTGTTGCAGAAATCCAAGGAGCTGTGATTCTCGATTGTCTATTAGAATTCTGCAAAATGGCAGGCAAATTCCGTGGCGAGGTGGGCAGACTGACGAAGCCCAAAATGAACAAGTCGTCGAAGCGGATGAAGGGCAAGAAGGTCGTCGCGTTAGTGAAGCGCAGTCGCAAGCTGGACCCCGAGACGCTGCAGAGCCGCATCGCCCAACTCACCAGCAGCGACGCCACCACCGCAGCCGCCAGCCGTCCTGTGATCGGTGCGAAGGTGGCCAAGAGCAGCGCGAAAGGCTCTGCCGGGCAGTCTGGCAAAGTGCCGGTTGGCAAGGCAGCGCTGGAAGTCGTGGGCAAGGGGAAGCGGGAGCGCGTGGTGCCCGAGAAGGATGTGGCGGTGCAGCGCACGACGGCCGAGGCGGTCGGGCTCAAAATTCTTCACCAGGCTGTCAAGAACCAGAGTCACGGTCGTCTGCTGGAGTTTCAGAAGCGGCACGACTACGAGTACCGCCTTCGCTCCGTCGCGACGATGGGTGTGGTGCAGCTGTTTAACTCCCTCGCCCAGTCCCGCAAGGCGAGCGCGGCGCTGGACGCGGACGAGGCACGCATGACGGCGGACAAGATCACCGAGAAGAAGCAGGTGGCTTCAAAGGAGGCTTTCTTGGCAGCACTGCGGCAACCTCAGCAGCACTAAAAGGAGGAAGAAACGGAAGATTAGTGTTCTGCTGTTTTTTTTTTTTCTTCTCTTTATTTGTTGTGATGTGCTCAGTTTGTGCTAATTTCAGATAATTAATTCCTTTTTTCCCTTTTCTATATTGCTCTGCTGTTAATGGAGCGACGTGTAATGTTTCGAGAGAGACACAATAATACCCGCGTAAAAGAAAGTAAAAAAAAAAAACGTTTTGTAAGAAAAGATCAAAGAGTTTAAAAAATCACCACTGTCCAGCAATTTTAAACCACGTAAACTTCTTGAAAGTGGGGGAAAAAAAGGGAGAGACCTTCTTTGTTTAAGCATCTTAACGCTTCCATGATTGCTGCTGCTGAAATCGTTGTGGAGAGCAGCAAGCGGAGAGAAAAAGGCTAAGGTTTTTTCGTGAACTAAAAAACTTTTTTTTTTCGTGACAGACGATCAACTTCGCATTCGGCTTGTCGGCGCGCGCTCTTCTACATGTGCCAACGTTTTTATTGAATTTCTCCTTGTCACTGCTTACCAATCTCTCCCACCTTTTTTCCTTTGAATTGTCATGTTGCGCTTTGTTGCTTTTCTCTCTTGCAATAACAGGCTTTTCGCCTTCGAAACTGTGCCAACTGTACAAGTATTACCCGCGAAAAGATAGTCACTTCTGCAGATCTTCAAAAGTACCCGTTTTTTTTATACAAATACTCAAATTTACACATACACATTAAGAAAAAAACTACATACTTAATTCTCACGACAGGTTCAGGTGCGTCGTCTAATAATAAAAAAAAAAGAATAACAACAGCACCGTTTTCACGCAAAGCAGACTTGAACGAGATGTACCGTCCCAACGTCTGCTGCTTCATCTTCAACGAGAAGGTGCAGTTTCTCGGATGCCAGCGCATCAAGTCGGAGCACTTCCAGTGTGTGCAGGGCGGCATTGAGGCACGCGACACGGATGTCACCCTGGCAGCGTTTCGCGAGATCGAGGAGGAGATCGGGCTGAAGCCGGACGACTTGGCCTTTGTGCAGGAGATCCCGCCACCCAACGGGGACCCGATGAACTTTGCGTACAACCTGTCCGCCCATGCGAACCTTCGCCGCTTCGGCTACATCGGTCAGAAGCAGCGCGTTCTCCTGTTTTTTACGCCGTCGGCGAACATCGAAAAGGTCGTGCTCGTGCCACCACCGGAGCTGCACGCGCAGCAGGAGTTCAGAAAAGTGGAGTGGATGTCCATCGACGAGCTCGCTGCGCGCTCGCTGCCGGAGAAAATGCACATTTTCCGCGCAGTGGCGGCGGTGGCGCCGGACATGGCACGAGCGTATCTGCACTCGAAGGGCATTCCCACCAGCCCTTCCGAGTCAGCCAAATACTGAGCTGCATGATGGAAAAGAAAGGAAAGAACATGAATAGCGCGCCTTAGCTCTCTGCGATGGCTTCTCTGACGCGCTCGCTTTTGCCTATTCTCCTCGATCTCGATGAGCGGCTGCGGATGGCTTTTTATCAGAAAAGGTGTGAAAGATATTTCACTTTCAGACTTTATTTTCTTTCTGTCTTTTCTTTTTGTGGCTCAATGCACTTCCATTCTCAACCGTTGACGAGCCCGTTTTATCATTTTCTATCGTTTGTATGTTAAGTTTCTTTCACTTAGTGTTGCTTCCAGCCAATTGCTTACGTGCATCGTTTCGTTGGCTATTTAACGAAAGAAAGTTACACCCATTCAAGGGCAAACGCTATTTGATTTGTGAGATTGCGTGGTCGGTTTTTCAGACCCAGCAGCTAACGAACCTGGTCATAAGAAAAAAAGTTAAATTATAAAGCGCAAGGCTGCAGTAGCTCTCCAAGAAAACAACAGCTTTTTCTTGAATTTCAGTGCACATGTTTCGTAGTCACCACTTGGTAGGATTTGTTGTGGCGCGAGACGCAGTGATACTGCAGCTTTTTTTTGCGTTTCATTGTGCGATGTTCTCAACAGTTTTCTTCACTTCCTCTCCTGCCTTATCATCGTTCTCTCTCAACACCTTTTATTTGTCTCTCTTATCCTTCCAGCTAGAAATTGTTTTTTTTTTTTTACAAAAGCTCTTCGTTTTTTCCCCTTTTTTTAAATTTGAACTCTTTCGAGTCTCCGTTGTCAGCAGCTTCACTTTCAATCAGAAGCAGGAAAGACAACGCTTTTTATACCGCGTTTATACAAACACACACATATTATTATTACAATTCTTGTTTGTTTTCTCTTCGTAATCGAAGATCGTTTGCAAAGTAGACGGATATTTCTCAAGAAGCAGGAGAAACTAAAATAAGCAGCGAGCTCGTTCTTCTTGGCTTTTTCTGTCTTTAAATATAGTCCAACCTTTTTTTTTTCTGGTGCTCTGTTTTCCTATTTTTTCCTATATAATTCTCCCTCGTCTCACCTCGTTCATTTCGTTATCATGAGTGGTGAGCCCCCGCACGTGCCGCCGTCGCCGCAGCAGGCGCCGATCGAGACCCCCGGCGGTCACCACCCCGCCGTCTCGATGCGCACGGAGTCGACCATCTCGCTCGACCTGATCCAGGCGGTCACCATCAACCGTGAGAAGCTGTCGGAGTGGCACCACAAGATCCGCGCGAAGCTGTTCCCGATGGTCTCCGGCTTCTTCGTGCGCTGCCGCGTTGAGGACTCGGTGGACGGCCGCGCGCTCTACAAGGTTGGCCGCATCAAGACGCTGAAGCCGGACTGGTCCGTCGAGCTGGACCTGCTCACCACGGACGAGATCCGCGCAGGCCGCAACAACACGAATTACGACTGCATCAGCAATGCGAAGCTGTCGGCGACGGAGTGCAACTCGTGGCTGTCGCGTGTGTCGCCCGAGCTGCTGCCGGAGATCACGTCGACCATCTACCGCATGGAGGAGCGGATGCACATGATGGAGGCGGTCATTCTCGCCGAGCCGGCCTTCCACAGCCGCCGCCGCGAGGACCGCCGTCGCGAGGAGCAGTCGAGCTCCGCCGGCCCTGCCCTGCCGGAAAAGTTTGTCTTCTCGCAGAACGTGCTGCTGTGCGAGGACGACTACGTCAGCCTGCCGCAGACCGTCACCATCGTCGATCTTTTCCAGAACGCCATCGGGCCGAAGGGCGTGGCTGAGCCGGACACCCCGCGCGCCGGCTGTGCGCCGAACACGCGTTCGCGCGTCGGTGACGAGGCCGTGGCGAGTCACAGCACGATGATGCAGCTACAGGACATGCGCAACTACATGAACTCGCCGACGCAGCCGCCGGTGGACCCGACGCGGCTGATCGACATGATCCGGCGAGCGGCGAACCCGTCGCACAACAGCTTCACCTACGACAACCTGCCAGACTTCTGCAAGCTGGTCATCTCCGTCTGCAGCATGTGTCGCGAGGTGGTGGCCAAGGAGCCGCTCTTCGTGCACCTCAAGTCGCCCCTGACCGTGTTTGGTGACATTCATGGCAACTTTGCGGACATGGGCTACTTCCTCGAGAAGGTAATCGCCTTCGATGACGTGATGCTCAAGTACACGATGCAGAACCTGCTCTTCCTCGGCGACTACGTTGACCGCGGCGCCTTCTCGCTCGAGTGTGTCATGTATCTTTTTGCGCTGAAGGTGATCAACCCGACCAAGGTGACGCTGCTGCGCGGCAACCACGAGTCGCCCGAGGTGAACGGCGACATGGACGTGTACGGCTACAGCTCCTTCAAGTACCAATGCCTCGACAAGTTCGGCCGTGACCGCGGCATGGACGTGTGGGTGGCCGTCAACGAGGTCTTCCAGTACCTGCCCGTCATCGCGGACATTGACAAGAAGATCTTCTGCGTGCACGGCGGCCTCCCGCAGTACTCCGGCGGGGAGGACAAGCGGCTGGAGATCCTGTCGGACCCGAACTTTCCCCGCATCCCAGTGGTGCAGTGCGCGGACCCGACCAACGTGGCCCAGCGCATGATGGTCAACGACCTGCTCTGGTCAGACCCGGCGCCGCCGGACCAGCAGCTGGACCGCTACGGCTTCGGCCCGAACCCGCGCGGACCCGACATCAAGACCTTCGGCTCCCGTGCGGTGGACATGTTCTGCGAGCGCTACAACTACCAGTACATCTTCCGCGCGCATCAGGAGAAGGCGGATGGGCTGCGGCTGTCGGACAACGCGCGTGTGGTGACCATCTTCTCCACCTCCGACTACGCCGGCCATCAGAACGGTGCGGGCTGCATCTTTGTCGCCAACGGTAAGATGCGCATGGCCATCAAGAAGCCGCAGCGGCAGGAGGTGCAGCGGGATGCGAAGGGACCTGTGTCGCCGCGGACCCTGTCCAAGAGCGCGCCAGGCTTCGTCGTGCGCATGAAGAAGCCACAGTAAGTCACAAATGAGGAGAGCAGTAAAGAGGGGGACAAAGGAGAAAGCGCTAGCAAAAAAAAAAAATTAGAGAGTGAGAGGGACGGCGACAGAGGACAAAAGAAGCTGCGTCTTCGATCCTCCGAATTTTGTTCTGTTTCTTTTGCCATCTCTCTTTTGTTTTCTTTTCTGCTCTTTTGGTTGAGCGTGAAAGCGTTCAAAGCATAATTTGTTGCGGTCGAAAATGCTTTTGTTGCTTTTTTCAAACCTTCATTCTTCAAGTATGCTCTTTTTTTTTTGTTTCTCGACACTGCAAATATTCTGCATCGCACCGCGCTCACTTTTATAAACGCTGTGAGATGGCGGTGCAGTGCAGAACGCACATTAAAACGGTGGTATATATATTTTTGTAGCCTCTCTGACCCCTCCATTGGCTTGTCCCGCAGCAGATACGTTTCCTACTGTTACTGACGTTTCTCTCATTTTCTATCTGCGTGATATATATATTTTTTGCTTTTCTTGGGTCATTTCAGTTTTTTTTTTTTCATTATTTTCCCTCGTCGTCGGAGCCGCTGATGTTTTTTATGTATCGACAGCATCTTTTTTTTTGTTTTCCGTATATAGTTTTTGGTAATTGATGTATGTGGTGGCGTTGGCCGTCTAATTAAACCAAGGCGAGCGGCACGAAGAAAACGCAGCCGGAACAGAGAAAAAAGGTAATGCTAAAGGAAGATGACAGTTTCGCTCACGCTGAATACGTCTCTTCTTTTTTTTTTTCCCGGCACGCTTTTTTTATTAACCCTAAACTCCGAAATGATGACACTCCCCAAGACCTTTACATTACTGACATTTTTTTCCCCTCGTTTGGTTTCAGCCCCCTTTTTTATTATTGCTATGATGTTTGCTTTTTTTTTTTTCAGAAAAAAGACTATCTTTTTTTCACGTGTGCGTGTTTTTGTGTGCACTGACGTTTCGTTACCTTGTTTTATCCCCTTTTAGAGTCCTCCTCGTTCCGTATCTTTTTTATTGTTTTTGCTTTGTTCTCTGTGTTTCCGCCATCTATAAAAGTTATTTCTCCAAAACACTACTACTCTCGCCACCCCACACAGCACGCTTCGCTGTGGCGGAGTGTATGTATGTGCATGCATACGTTTGCCCGCGCGTTTGTATGCGTATGTGTGTACGTGTGTGGTGGCGAGCTGTTTTATGGTGGCCTTTGGTGGGGTTTTACACTGCTGAGTTACCCCGCAGCTCTGTATTTCAACTATTTAGTCAACTATTTCAGCGCTTGAACGTGAAAGCCTACGCCAAAAAAAAAATATGTTAAGTAAGAGTAAATAGAACTTACATATCAAGGAGCGCGGTCAATTAGTGATCTCTCTCGTTTCACGAAGTTGATTCATGTAAGTGAGTTAGGGCAATTGCTTCAGCTGGGTTAGTACGTATTCGTAAAACTTTTTATGAGAAGGCAAGGACTCGAGCTGAGAGAACTGCGCCGCAAAGGAAAAAAAAGGAGAATAATCTGCCTTTTGTGCCACTCATTACCATTTGTTTTTATGAAAAAATAAGTGATGTGTCCTCATTACCTTTTTGAGCGGCGTTGTGTAGCGTTGTAGCTTGGACACATTGGTGCGCGTATGCGATGCACCAAAAGTGTGTTGTATGTTTTCTGCCTAGTTCAGCTTTCTGTAGTAATTACCTTTTCCTTCTCAATTACTCAATTCTCATTTCTCTCTTTTTCTCTTTGAACTCCCTGTTTCACTCACCTTATACCGAAGTGGGTAAGCAAAAAACCGCTCTCTTCGTCTCTAAGATTTCACGTAGCAGGTTTGTTCTTAAAGGTGTTTCTCCGTTTCGCATTGTCTTTTTTGTGTTCTTGCGGTTGTTGATTTGCGTGCTGGTTTCATTGTGGAAAAAAAGGAAATGCGTCACGCCTCGTTTCTGCGGCGGGCATACCTGCTGCCCACCCCCTTCGACCATCAGCCCATCGCCGTGCCGGCCGTCCCCACAGCAAAAGCCGTCATTCAGGATATCGTGCCGTCACAAGCAGCCTTGAGTCGCATCGACGAAGTAATCGAACTGCTGAAGCACCTGCCCGCCGCCTGCGACAGGGCGAAGGAGCTGCAGCACACGTCGCAGTACGCCAGCCGGTACTACCGCGCGCGGTTTAGCCGTGGCACACAGCAGCAGCAACGGCAGCTCACGCAGGTCGCACAGATGAGCAGTGCGGAGGCGGAGCAGTGGGCGCGAGGGAAGCTGCTGCCCATCACGGACCCATTCCAGTGCGCGTAAAGAGTCGAGAGACACCGCCTCGTAGCGAAGGCTGTGGTGCGCCTAAAGAAGAGCAGTTCGGTACACGGCTTCAAATTTGTTTACGTGGTGGTTTGTTTGTTCTTTCACGTCTTCTCTCTTTCGATGGAGAAGAGCGATGAACGTGTTTTTGTTAGGATAAACTTTTTTTCGCATGTCTTCTCCGCTTTTGGTCTTAAAAATCTCTTATTTCTTTGCCGTTCAATGCTTTGAACTTCTTCACATGACTATATTCAATAAAACCCCAAGGAGAAAAAAATAGAGTGCAACATTCAAATGATACGGAAAGCTTCTTTGGCGTCCGCTTTTCATCAGCAAGCAAGCTGCTGGCGGCCGACAGTCTGGAAATCGTGTGAAACAAAAGTAAAGTGGACAAGCTTTTAAAAGTGCAGCCTTAGTGTTAAAATAGGTAATTTGAGTGCCTTGCATTTTTTTTTCAGCTGCATTTTTCGAAACCTAATCCTCTTATCCTGATACTGCAGGTCTCACAAACCTTAGATACACAGAAAAATCTGCTTTGCGTAGCCTCGCCCACATGCTGCGGTGGTCGCGCGGTGTACTCATTCCCGCAGCAGCACAAGCAGCTGCATCAGCAGCAGCAGCAGGAGCAGCTGCCGTGGGACTCGAGAAGATCAGCGCCGGCGATGCGGCTCAGCAAACCGACGCCCTTCACCGCTTGCTGCGGGAACACGAAAACGGCGTGGCCCACAACGCCCGCGGCCCCATCACCATTCCCAACACCTACGGCACCGAGTCGGCGCTGGTGTTTGACCAGTTCAATTTGGGTGTTTTGCCCTCTGTCAACGGCGGCACCGCTCGTCAGCCGCTGCGCGCGAAACTTCTCAGCACCGGCGCAGTGGCCGGCGTGCGTGACCACGTGGTGGCCCCGTGGCAGGAGACGGGCCAACGTCGAGTTGTCGTCTTTGGCTGTCGCAGTCTCGCCTATTTGCGCCGGCAGCTGCGCGCCGACAGTGACCATTCGTTTCTCGTCGTGGACTCATCTTTGAAGGACTTGACGGAGGCAGCCGCAGCGCTGAGGGACGAGTTTGGCCCTCGTGTATATTTTCTGCGGTGTGAGTCGATGTTCACGTGTCTCGAGGTGCTGACACCAGAGTCGGTGGACGTGGCCCTCGTGCCAATGCCCGTGCCGTACTGGTCCAAACAAGGGAGCTACCGGCGGCTGGTGCACTTTGATTTCTTTTGTGCTGTCCACCGCACCCTGCGCGCGCGGGCGGCCCCGTCGGACCCACGCGGGGTGGTGCTGTTCACCGACTGCGAGCCCTACGCTGCCTTCATGATGGAGCACCTCGAAGAGGCGAAGCTGATGGTGCCCTACACCCGCAAAAACCCGCAGGACATCTTCCAGCGCTGGCTGCCACAGAACAGTGGCACAACACCGGCAGCGGCCACGGACGACGAGAACAAGAACGGCAGCGGCGATCAGCGGCGATCGCGCGAGTTCCCGAAGCAGCGCGAGAGGGAGGTGGTGGCGCTGGCGGCGGCGAAGAGCGGCCCGACGACAGCGGAGGCGCTGCAGCTGTTGGAGGGCTACACGTACGCACGCAAGTACTACCGCGACTTCAGCAACCTACCCCCAACAGAGTAGTTGAGAGAAAAAGAAGGCAGATCCGTAGGCCAGCATTGTTTTTTTTTTTTTTCCCTTCTGGTGTGTGACTGCTTCGCTGTGTTGCAGTTATTACAGACGTGTATCTCCTCCACGTGCGCTGCGAAGAGCATGTCGGTAGATGTGTCTGCATGACAGTGCATGCTTTTTTTTTTTTTGTAATTTGGATGTAGATGGTTGAGTCTGCTCTTTTTCTCTTTGAATATGTAACTGTTCTTCACATAAAGTAAGCAAAACGTATTATAAAGAAGACGAAAAGAGTTTTAAAAAATGGAACGTGTTAAAACAATGCCGGCGGAGATGCTCCTTCAGCGTGGCTCGTCTATGCTGCGGTGACAGCCTTCTTCTTTTCAAGTACATACACGCGCGGAGAGAACAAATTAATGAGACTTGCTGTCTCCGCATAGCAGAGAAAAAAGAAAAGGGTAAAGGAAGTGCATTTATTGTACACGTGTTAAAACAAAAAAGTTCCTTGGAAGGAAATTTATATGTGCCACACGTGTTTCTCTATCCGCATTACTGTATTTCTTCTTCACTGTGTCTCTTTCGCTTCTTTCCTCACAAATCCACTCAACCTCACAATTCGCACTCTTTTTTGTCGCTGCAGATTGCAGCACTCTCCACTTTCGAGCCGTGGGAGTCCTTCCAAACAACACCAGCTTTCTCCTTGTATAGGGCCTATCTTCCAAAGTATTTTATTCCTTGTCCGCTTGCAATCAACAACCAGCGACACCCACTATTGACCTTTTTTTCCTGTTTGTTTCATTGCATAGTCCCCCCAAGAAAAAAC
>JASAOP010002608.1:0-41606 GCA_030849055.1 Crithidia thermophila | reverse complement strand
TCAAGGGTGCGTGGCATCCGGAGGAGTAAGTGCGCTGCAGTCGTGGTGTGCGGAGGTGAGCTCTTCGTTCTTCTTTTTTTTTAGTAGCGATACTACACAAAGGACAGAAACGCACCTCTGCAGTCACACCTAGCTCGGCCACTTCTGACTGACGAGCGTGTGCGGGATTCTCTTCCTGTTTGCGCACGTGAATGTGTCTCTATACACAGCATCAAAGTGTTGACCGCTTCTTTCACTTGTTTTTGTTTATTTTATTTTTGTTTAATGATTTCTACGCCAAAAAAAAAAATGTAATAGTTACTTGGCCAATGCCGCCTTTTTGACGGTATTCTGAATTGCAGCGATGATGGACGGTTGGTAGTGCTGCTGCAAGCCCTGTATGTTGAGGAAGTGACGCTTTTTTGTGCTCGCTTTTTCATTCTTGAGTGTGTGTTCCCTTTCAAAGCCACACCGCAGAATGATGTTGTTTTGTATAGAGCTTTCAAATTAATGCTCGAAACGAAAAATAAAGGTTACACAAAAAATTGAAAAGCACCGGCAACTCTCCCACTATTATTAGTTTTTTACGCAATACTTTTCCATCTTCTTACCTCACTCTTTCCCTTTTACCAATTCTCGTACGTTTGCAGCAAAAAAAAAGCTGGTTTTTTTTATTATTTGCGGCTGGCGCCATTTGGTTGTTTCTTCTTTCTTTTCACGGGCTCCTCCCCTTGCATCATTTATTTGGTTTTGTAGTCTCGCTTTGTTATTCTTGTCACCGTTGTCATCATGCGTGGTGCACGTAATTGGCAGAAGGCGGATTTTTTCCGCCGCATCCCGAAGGATCTGACGGAGGCGACCACCGTCGGCGCCGTGATCTCCATCGCCTGCGTCGTGGTGATGGTGCTGCTCTTTGCGGGCGAGGTCATCTCGTACATCTCGCCCCGCATCCAGTCGGACATGGTCATCATGCCTGACCTCGACGCCCTCAGCACCATCAAGGTGACGCTCGACATGACCCTCCACCAGATGCCGTGCGCCGTGGTCACCCTCGACATCCTGGACGTCCTGCACAACCACGCCTTCAACTCCATGGAGAACGTCACCAAGACACGCCTCGACATGGCGGGCAGCCCCATCAACGACGGCAAACACGCCGACGCCTTCGTGAGCGCGCAGGAAGGGTGTGTGCTTCGCGGCCACATCAACGTGGCCAAGGTGCCGGGCAACTTTCACATCTCCTCCCACGGCCGGCAGCAGTTGGTGGCGCAGCACTTCCCCAATGGCATCAACGTCGAACACACCATTAATCACCTCTCTTTCGGGTCCACGGATGTGAAGAAGCTGTCCAAGAAGGCGCAGCTGCACCCGCTGGACGGCAAGGCGCAGCGCTCCACCGCGCCGACGCTCTTCCACTACTACCTCGACATCGTCCCCACCATCTACGAAGGCACCTTCACGACGTCGAACACGTACCAGTTTACCGGCACGAGCAGCGCCACGCCAATCTCGCGGAATCAGATGGCGGCGATCGTGTTCCAGTATCAGCTGTCCCCCATCACCGTCCGCTACTCCGCCGCGCGCGTCTCCTTCACACACTTTCTGACCTACGTCTGTGCAATCGTTGGTGGCGTCTTCACCGTGGCGGGTCTGCTCTCGCGGTTTGTACAGACGTCTGCCGCGCAGATCCAGCGCCGCGTGCTGGGCAAGGCGGATTGAGCGACGACGCAGGAAGAAGAAGTGAACTGCGAAGACGGAGTTGCCCAGCTCGAAAAAAAGATGTAGATTTTTATTGTGTGTGTGTGTGTGTCTGTGTGTGTACTAGTTTGTTAGCTCCAATTTTTTTTTCACAATTTCCTCACACTGGGCTGAGCGGTGCAAAAGTGTTGTTTTGCAACACGCCGCTACGGAAATCTCTACAATTTTTCAAATTTTTTTTGGACGAAACTCATTGTCTTTTTTTTCCATTTTTTGTATTATGTTTTCATGTGGGTTGGTGCGTTTTCGCAGCTGTTTCGAAAGCTTTCTTCTGGAAGTACATCATTCTATCTTCGGTTTATCGTTCTCTTTCTGTCATCGCTTTGTATCGACCGATGCTTCGAACGTCAACGCTCACTCCTTTGCTTTTTTTTTTTCATTTTTGTTGTGAGGTTCGAGCTGGCGTATGCCAATGACAACTAATTTTCTTTTGTACAAAGATAAAAAACTTTGACCATGACCTTGTTTTTGTTTTTTTTTCGGCTGCATGCCGTGACAGTCTCTTTTTTTTCCCACCGTTTCGTTTCTTTTTATGATTTCTGTTTCCCTGAATTTGCCACAGTCCCCTTTTTTTTTTTTTTCTGTTTCCTATGTGTAGAAAGACGTTGGTTTACATTCTGAGGCGATCGCAAATGTTGATGTTCTGTACATTCATCTTTTTCGGTATATTTCTAAAGCGCAAAAAAAAGAATCAAAAAAAAATTGTGTGTGTGTGTGTGTGTGTGAGGGAGCAAAGGAAGCATATTGGAATAGTTGAACGAGGCAGTGGTTGTTGCGTCCTTCTGTGCGCTTTGTGAGAAAGTGGTGATTTTACCACGCCTTTGTCGCAAGTATTTATTTCTATTTTGAGTTAAAGCGGCAGACGAAACGGCCGTCGAAATGATGAAGGTAAGGACGACTCTCTCTTTCTTTTTTTTTTTCACTCCGTCTGTTGTCTCCTGACCGCCTATTGCCTTCACTGTCTTTTCACCTTTCTTGTTCTCACACTTGTTCTGTCTACCTAGAAGAGCTCAAAGGTACGGCAAGCACACTCTCACATTTATACTCAAACGCTTACCAAAAATATATATTTATAACTGCCATTTGTGCGCGCGCTATCATGAGTAGCATTACCGGCAGTGCAGAGCCGTCGCGGGAGAAGTGCCTATTCGTAGAGAGCAGAATCCAGTCGGACGGCTACATCACCATCATCGCCGAATCCTTCCGCGCCAGCTACGAGGCCATCCGCACCACTCTCAGCGCGCTCGCCGAAGCCATCTCCCGTCCGTCTCTCATTCACGAGTACCGCCTCACCCCCTTCTCGCTCGGCGCTGCAGTGTCGAACGGAATCGATGCGGCGGAGGCGACGGACTTTCTCGAAACCTACGCATACGACCTGAGCCCCAACAACGAGCACGGCCGGGCCGTTCGCGGCTTCATTGAGTCGTGCATGCTGCGCTACAACCTCGCGCGCATCGTCATTGACGCGGAGCGGACCATGGTGCAGTGCAAGAACGAAGAAACGGCGCAGATGCTGCTGCGCGACCCCGTCATCGCCTCCGTCGCCGTCACCCCGCTGCACATCTTCTACGAGGAGAGCCTGTGGACCGACGAGCAGGCGCAGTTTCCGTCCTTCCTGCTGCAGAATCGGGCCATGTCGAAGGTGGTGGCGGCGCGCTGTGTCGTGCTCGGGCTGCCCATCCAGCAGCAGTACGACTTCGAGAAGGACACGTCCGTGCGGACGGCGCACATCTCCTTGCGGACGCAGACGAAGCCGCGGCGCTACCAAATCGAGGCCGTTGACGCCGCCATCCACGACGGGACGCTGAACAGCGGCTGCCTGCTGCTGCCCTGCGGCGCTGGCAAGACCCTGCTCGGGATCATGCTCATGTGCAAGGTCAAGAAGCCGACCCTCGTCATCTGCGCCGGCAGCGTCAGCGTGGAGCAGTGGAAGAACCAGATTCTCGACTACGCCGTCCTCGAGGCGCCACCGACCACCGAGTCGAACTCCAGCGGCCCGCTGACGCACCCGCAGCAGATCAAGAGCGGGCCCGCCCGCATTGCGTGCCTTACCGGAAAGCAAAAGGACCCCATCACGGAGGACACGGACGTGGTACTCACCACGTACAGCATGCTCGTGACGGCGCACAAAGCGAAGTTGCGACAACGCGCGGCGACGAAGACGGTCGGCGACGACGCTTTCACAGGCCGCGGAATTCGCAAGCGCAAGGAGAACCCGAAGGAGAAGCTCTTCTCCCCGTATGGTCTGCTTATTCTGGACGAGGTGCACGTCATGCCAGCGGAGGGCTTCCGCGAGAGTCTCAGCTTCATCGACGCGAAAGGCGTGGTCGGGCTGACGGCGACGTACGTTCGCGAAGACCAGAAGATCCTTGATCTGTTTCACCTGGTGGGGCCGAAGCTGTACGACGTCTCGATGGAGACCCTCGCCTCGCAGGGCTACCTCGCCAAGGTGCACTGCGTCGAGGTGCACACGCCCATGACGAAGGAGTTCGGCCTCGAGTACATGGACCGCAGCAGCAAGATCAAGGTGGGCAAGGCCCCGGTGCTGGTCATGCTGGCGGCTGCCAACCCGAACAAGATGATGTGCGTGAAGGAGCTCGTGCAGCAGCACCTCGATGCCGGGGCGAAGATTTTGGTCTTCTGCGACCACATCATGCTGCTGAACGAGTACGGGGCCTTGCTGAATGCGCCTGTGATATGCGGCAGCACGCAGCACAAGGACCGCCTCATGATCTTCTCCGACTTTCAGAGCACGTCGAAGATCAACGTCATCTGCGTTTCTCGCGTCGGCGACGTCAGCGTGAACCTGCCCAACGCGAACGTGGTAATTCAAGTGTCCAGCCACGGAGGCAGCCGCCGTCAGGAGGCGCAGCGACTCGGCCGCATTCTCCGCCCGAAGGACCGGGCCGCCAACGGCAAGACGGTGGACGCCTACTTTTACTCCATCATCAGCATGGACACGGTCGAGATGAACTACGCGGCGCACCGCACTGCGTTTCTGGTGGACCAGGGCTACGCGTGCCGCATCATGGCGTACGACCCACTCGACTCCGCCGCCACGGCGGACGCGACGGCGAGCGTGAAGCTGCAGGTGAAGCGCGACCGCGTCGGTGACGCCGCCAGCATCAAGCAGGAGTCTTTGCACGAGACGCTGCTGCAGTCAAGCGTGCTGCGATCCCGTCGCAACGGTCAGCCGGCGCAGGGTGGTGGCTCAGCGGCGGCGGCGGCGCTGCCGGCGGAGCGGACGCAGACCCTGTCGTACCAGCTGAGTCTGTTGTCGAAGGTGGTCTCGAGCTGGGAGATTGAGTTCCAGCGGGAGTGCCGGAAGCGCGACCGCGCTGCCGCTGCGGATGGCGACGCAGACGAAGACGGTGAAGTCTCCAGCGCTGACGACGATGTTGTGGAGGTACGCCCGGTACGTAGTTACGCCGCGATCAAGAGTGAGTGGCGGCACGGCAGTGGAGGTGCGCCTCGCACAACGGCGCTGCAGGACTTGGTCGGTGTTGATGACGGCTTTGTGTACCACGAGCTGTAACGCACAGATGTTGAAGCTGACACAGTAAAGAAAAAAAAAGGGAAAATAAAGGAAGAACGTGAAAAGCTTTCCCTATTTGTTGTTATTATATCCAACTTTTTTGCTTTCACGGTTATTTAATACTGTTTTTGGCTAAAATTACAGCCGCTGGAAAGTTTTCGCCTTTCAATATTATTACATTTTTTTTTTTCGTTCCTATTATTGTTTCATCAATTTCTTGATGCATCACTGCTGGTTGTGGATGCCACACATACACAAAAAAAAAAAATTCGGACCTTAAAATTGCGTTGGGTGATATACCTTGGGTGAAACGTCACGCCTGTTTGCTGATTTTGAGCAAGACCGGGAAAATAGCCCCTCTTTTTTTTCCACGGGGAACTTGAAGTACACCCACTTCTTTTCGACTGTGTTTTAATCGAATTTCCTGTACGGGTTTAGAATGATATGCTCTTTAACGATTTCCTCTTGCCTTGTCATTTTTTTCCTTTGGATTTTCTGTGCTCGGCGCTTGGCCACAATAATATTTTTTTTCTGCTGTCGCATAGTCTTTCATTCTCTGAAAGCTTTCACAAAAATGGTCTGAGTTAGTTGTTGGTTGGTGGTGTACCTCATCGTGTACGTCGCCAAGTTCCTTTACCGTCTCGTCACCGGTCAGAAGATCGAGGACAAGAAAACCGGTAAGGCAATCACGGACGAAAAGTCCGCTAGTGATTGTAAAGATGGCAGTTGACGTTCGCCATTCGCTCGCCCGGACAAGGAACCTCCGGCCCCCTCCACGTAATCACGGCTGTGGCAGCGCAAACACTTTTTATATTATTTGAAGCTGTGACAAACCACAGTGCAACGCACCATAAGAGACAAACAACAATAAAAGCTTGCTTTTTTTTTTTTTTTGAGCTCTTTCTGGGTGTGTATATTTCTATGACGCTCCCTATTGGAACCGCAGGATATAGGGTGCTGATATTTACTGCACGGTTTCTCTACGCTTTCCCAAACGCATTCGCTCTTTTCACAACGAGCTTTCCTTTTGCAGAGATCTCTCCCCATGAAAAGGAAGGTTCGAAACAAAGGAATGATATCGGTGCAAAAGCACTTGCGTTTTTGCTTTTTGTTTTATTATTCAAATGATCGATTCCAAGTGACTGCTTAAAATGGAAAATAGAAGAACAGAAATTCTGTGAATCACCACTTGTCAATCATTTTTTTTTTGTCGTTGAGCAATTCAGAAAATTATGGCTCTCTCAAAACAAACAAACAGAAAAGATTAACTGTACTTCTGTCGGCGAAAAAAAAAAAGATGCGCTGCAACACAGTGTTGCAACAGCCCTTTTTTTTTTCCTGTTCTATTCACGAGATAATTGAATCTACAAGGCTGGAAAACGATCACCACGCTCAAGCATTCTGTGCAACGCGATGTACGGGCTGGGGAAACACACAACGCTAAAAGTGGTTGCATGAATGCGTACGCTGCATTTTTTTTTTTTTACCTGCCTCCTGTTGTGCTGTGTACAACGTCACATACCGGAGCTTCGTCAGAGACGATAGCTAATCTTAATGTAGCTGTCGTAATGAAAGCGAGAGTGACCACATCCGCTCAAGTCCTTAAGCGGTTTGCCTTTATACACACATTTGCAGCAAATGGCACATACATGCAGATCTATGCTTTGTGTCTTCAGTTTTTCCTAGCTGTCCCTTTTCCTCTTTTTTTTTTATGCATACTGCGCTTTGCATTTCTCATTGCTCCCACTTTAAGCAGCTGCGCAAAGTTTCAAAAAAAAATTGTCACCCTTACAAATTACAACGGGTGACGTTCAAATTTTTCGATATATAGTCTTTTTGTTTTAACTCTTCATCATATAGTATCCAGCTCAGTAGTGGCTTAAAACCAATAAACACCTTTGCAGAAATCGATACATATTTTTGAGGTTGATCGGTTTTGTGACCCTTTGTTTTGAAAGAAATCTGTAGCAACAGTTTGCTGCGAGCTTCTGCTGATTGCCGTTTTTCTTTGCTTTTCTTTTCTCCAGCAACATTTTCTTTTCAGCACAGCTGGTCGTCTTTTTTTTTCCCCTTCGCTTTCGCATTTGCATACCTCCACTGACTCTTGTGCAAGAACGCACAAGTTTGGCTACAGGTGCGCACTGCAAAACAAAAGAAACCAGGAGAAAGAAAGAACTGTTCAATACTCGTGCGGAAAAAAATAGGGAGGCCACTGAAAGTTACTTTGAGTGTGAGCTTTTAACACATCCCGCCTCTTCCTCTCTCTTTGATCTTACTCCGAGGTTGTCTCTGCCTTACTTTCTTTCTTTTCTATACACAGCGCGCTGACAACTTCAACCAGCACAAGCTGGCGAGTCAAGTGTCAGCCATTTTTCCCATTTTTGTTTCCTCATTTATCAATAGAAGCTGGCTGCAACGCACAGGAAAATCTCGCTTCTCTGGCCTTTTTTTCTCCTTCGCTTTGCACATCGACTTCACTGCGTCAACGTGCTTGGCGTTTTGTCTCTTTTTTCCAAAAAAAAAGATCTCTACCTTTCTCTTTTCTGTTCACTTTACCTTTGAATCCCACTTGTGGTTCTTCCGCTGAGTTTCTGGGTATTGGAATTTACATTTTTTGTTTTTTTTTTTCTTGTGTCTGCTTCTGTGTGTGTGTGGGCGGCTAGTCTTTCTGTGCGAAAATCCTGTTGTGGAAAGATAAGGAAATAAGGAAAGTAAAGTAGAGTAGCTGTAATACGTGANTACGTGAACCCCGCCGTTTTTTTTGTTTTGTTTTCATTCCTCTCTTTTCATGTACAGCTGAGGACCGCGTTTGCGTTTCTAACCTTTTATTGTGCTTGTTTTCCTTTTGTCCACGTCTCTCTTTTTCTTTTTCTCAATTTATTAGCTTGAGTATTTGAACTTCTCGTTGCTTGCTTTCCGTTGAAAATTTTTCTTGGCTTCATCTTCCGATATTGTTGGGATCCATTTTTAAACATCGCCTTTCTTTCTCTCTGTCTTTTGTTTTTTATTTTCTTTATTGTAGGCTTTGCGTTTGAGAGCTCAATTCTTTTTTTAAATTATTTTCGTCGGATTTGTCTAGGCAACAAGTCGCTTTTTACCGGCCAAAATCAAGGAAACATCAAAGCGGAGATTGCAAACTCAGGTGCAGTGTAATAATCAAGAAGACAAAAAATGTACGGCGGCATCGACAATTGGCTTGGCCCACTTCCTGGGCCGCGCAACTCCCCGCCGCCGGCCGTCAATCTACTGGATCGCGGCTCGGCGTCCGCGGGTGCCACCGACACCGTGCCTGCGCGCTCGACGACGTACGAGGCGCAGTACGCGGAATGTGCCAGCTATCAGAAGGGCACCATGTACATCCAGGACCCTAGCGGCGAGAACAAGAACACGATGGAGTTGGACACCATGCCGCTCTCGCAGCTGTACGCCGTGGGCTACCGCATGTACCGCAAGAAGCACCAACCAGACCCCAGTCAGAATTTTGCACTACCGACGGCACCGCCCGACTTCGATGGTGACTCGGCGATTGACCCGCAGACGGTCGTGCGCCACGTCCGCAGCCTCGCCAACGCGTACAACAGCGTCGTGCCGGTGCCGACGCCCTTCTCCATCTACGAGGAGGTCATCCTCGACGCGCAGGAGAACCTGAAGACCATCAACGAGGAGACGAACCAGAGCACGCTCTTCACCAACTCGCAGGTGACGAACACGCCCGTGTCGGAGCGCGAGGACAACACGATGAACGACCTCTTCGTCTACTCCTCCACCTTCAATGCCCAGCTGCAGTCGGACGCGCTGATGATGTCGGTGAACCTGCTCAACGGCGGCCACGCCCACCTCCGCTCGCTGCAGCTGCTCTACCACCGCCTCCTGTCCGACGTCAGCCTCTCCCGCGCCATCGCGCCGTCAGTGGTGGGTGAGCTGCTGGACCAGCTCGACAGCGTCGCGAAGGAGTCAACGCAGCCCTCGGAGGAGGTGATGGAGCGATGCGCCATTGCCGGGCTGCTGGTGGGCCGCCGCCACCAGCTGCAGGAGGTGCTGCGCTACACAGAGCTGCTGGAGCAGCTGACGCTCTCCTCCTCGTCCATCGTCCCGGTCGAGGTGCCGCATGCACGCGAGATCGTAGCGTCGTTCTCCCTGCACGCGGCGGAGATGTGCCCCATCACATCGCCCATCGACTGCTTCCAGGACGACCCGATCAACATGAAGGTCATGCTGAGCGAGGGCACCGGCGTGCAGCGCCTCTGCGTGAGCCCAAACCAGAAGTACCTCGTCGCCGTCGGCTCGCAGCGCGTGATTGTCGTCAGCCTCTCCACCCGCGTCGCGTACGCCGAGCGCGACCTGCCCGAGGTGGCTGGGCGGTGCTGGAACGTGACCTTCTCGGAGGATTCCACGCACGTCATCTGTACCGACACCAGCGGCGCCCGCCACGCCGTTCTCCCAACGGACCTGTCCTCGCAGGAGGACCTCAGCACCGACGGCGCCGCCATCGTGACGGACTACCGCGGCAACGGCGCGCTCGAGACGCGGCCCGCACCGCTGCTGCCGTCCGGCTCGACCTCGTCGCTGTGGCTCCTCGAGCCCGCGATGGCGGACGCGATCAGCTTCGCTGCGGCGACCCCGCAGGATTCGGTGGAGTGCCTCTCGCTGTGCGTCCTCGCCTACCACGACTGCAGCGGCACGCTGCTGCGCATTGTCCCCGACAGCGGCGAGGCCCTCAGTGTGGAGCTGCGCGCCAACCTCATCTGCATGCGGCAGGGCACCTCCGTCAGCCAGGGCGTGCTGCCCAGCAGCAGCCAGTGGTACTTCATCCACGCGCAGTGGAACCGCGGGGTGTGGTCGGTCAACGTGAACTCCTCCATCGTGGAGCTGAGCGGCCCGCACTACACGCAGTCGCAGACGATGAAGATCAAGACGGTGGAGTGTCTCCGCTGCGTCGGTCACGTCGGGTCGATGGCGGCGTGGAGCGGCATCAACGGGCCCTCGACGGTGCGCAAATTTTTCCGCGACCGCACGGTGGACCCCAGCGTCACGCCGATCTTCTGCTTGCCGATGGACGAGGGCACGGGGCCGTGGCTGAAGGAGACGGTGACGAGTCAGTGCATCACGCTCAATTTCAAGGCGTGCGAGTGGGACACCGCCGTTGTCGTGCCCGTCTCCGCCGCCACTGCTGCCGCGACCACCAACGGCCACACCGCCGCCGTGCCGCTCGACGCGGCGCTGCTGCTGTCCGGCCGCGTTCTCAAGAGCGCCTACCGCTTCTTTGTCATTCTGCCGCCAAGCGAGAAGGGCTCCGACGACATGGTGGCGGAGGTGGACCGCGAGTCCAACCGCATCGTCCGCGTCTACCAGTGCCCGCGCTCCTGCGGCGAGAACGCGTACGCCCTGCTGGCCGACGAGTCGGAGATGCTCGTGTATCAGCAGCGCTTTTCCACCTTCAGCTCCGTGCGGCTCTTCACGCGCCGCCGCATGGCGAACGAGCTCGTCCTGTGCAACGCCGACGCCAGCGCCGTCACGCAGGGTTCTGCGTTGTGGCTGCTGCAGCAGATCTACCGGTCCATCTACACGGAGAGCTACGAGCTCGAGCGCATCCCGCCCGAGAACACGCCGCTGTCCTTCGCAACGCTGCGCTCGCTGGCGCAGTCGCTGCGCCTCGTCAAGACGCCCGCCGCCCCGCTGAAGGTGCTCGCCTTCATGTCGCTGGCGCTCGTGCACTTTCGGCGGCTCGCGTCACTTAACGACTCCCGCATTTCCGACATCGCGGCGTCGCTGAAGGCGTCGTGCACGCTCATCATGGACCTCTTCACGGAAAAGACGTTCTACGAGGTGGCGTACAAACTCTTCCAGGTCGCCACGGCGTGGTCGCTTACCGTGGAGGACCAGACGGAGATGCTGCTCCACATGGAATCGGGCGACCAGAGCGACCTGCAGTGGAGCTACTTCTCGCGCGAGCGGGTGTACACCGTCATTCACCACATTGTGCAGAACCGCCCAGGCGACATCGTGTCTGCCGCGAAGAATTTGCTGCGCCAGTGCGAGCGCGAGGCCGCGGACGAGAGCAGCAACTCGAAGCCCGTCATCCACCTCATGACGCCCTTCGTCCTCGCCGTGATGACGACGCTTAAGTCGCAGCTCAGCAGCACGGCGGAGATTTACGTGGGACAGCTGCTGGACGTCTTTGTGGACTTCCTGTGCCAGAGCAGCGCGCTGCACGCGTCGACGCGCGTGGACGAGCAGGCGAACTCGGTGCTGCTGACGGGCGTGCTGCCGCTCTTCGTGACGGTGGCGAACCTCTGCCCAGCCGCCATCTCCGCCACGGCGCAGGAGCGACTGGCAGAGCTGTGCGACCGCCTGCGCAACGCCGAGACGACGGTCACGACGCAGACGATCAGCTTCGCGACGCACGAGGCGTACGACATCTACGCTCCAGCGCAGCGGGAAAGCGACATCTGGCGGCTCTACCTCGACTTCGCCACCGCCAAGAACGTCTCGCTCAGCAAGGAGGCGAGCAGCCCGGCCATGTACGTGCTGCAGACGGACAGCAAGGCCGGCAAGCAGGACACGATCGTGATGGACGAGACAAGCCCCTTCAAAAAGCTGGAGGGCGGCGTGCTGCACGTGCACGGCCACGGCGAGAACAGCTTCACCGCCATCGCGCAGTACGAGGTGCAGGTCGACGTCTCGCTGGTGTCCGTAATGCGCGAGGCCACGCTGCGCCTGCTGCTGGCGGCTGCGGCGGAGCTGACGACGAAGCCCGCCGTGACGGAGATCGCCAACTCGCCGCTCTTCCGCTTCGGCCTCACGACGAGCGTGCTGGCGGCGAACGGCATTAAGCTGGCGGGGCCGCGCAAGGAGAACACGGACATGCTGCCGCGCAACGTGCTGAACGACGAGGGCGAAGGCAAGGCGTTTGTCGACGAGGTGTGCAAAGCGCTGCGGGGCTCCATCGTGCCGTCGATGCGGCCGGCCATTCAGTCGCTGCTGGCGATCCTCCTTCACTGCGGTCTGGCCCGCTGCCAGGCCGAGGACGAGCTCAAGCTGCGGTGGTTCAGCGGCGAGTGGGGCAACAAGCTTGTCGGCGAGGCCAAGAGCGAGACGATTGCGTTTCTGACGGAGCTGGCGGAGTGGATGCTGGACCACGTCTACCACGAGGGCGAAGCCGCGTCGCCGCTGGCCAGCTCGGGTCGTCGCACGTCGATGGAGCGCCGGCTGGACAACTCCCTCAACGGGTCGCGCTCCATGTCGGAGCGGCGCGGCTCCACCAGCTCTCGTCGCAGCGTGGTGAAGATGGGCACACAGACAGAGTGCCTCGAGCAGGTGCGCAACTTGATGAACCGCGGCATCACTGCGCCGGTCATCGAGAAGGTGCTGATCAACCGCGCGCACGCCGCCCAGCGCATCCAGAAGGGACTGAAGCTGCTGTCGCGGGTGCTGCAGGTGAACCAGGAGAGTTTGACGGAGGAGGTGCTGATTGACGCACTGCGCGTGCTGGCGGACTTCACGTACGGCGAGAACTACCAGCACTTCACCGAGGCGGTGCACGGCGCCGGCGTCGCTGCGGAGTCGTGCGTGCGAGCGGCCTTCCACGAGACCCTGCACAGCTTCTTCACCGTGCTGAAGACGTCCACGAGCGCGCTGGGCTACCGTGCCGCCTTGACGCAGCCGGCGCACCACGGCCGTGCCCTCATGCTTTTCCACGCCATCCTGTGTCTCCCGTGGGACGAGTCGGACTGCGAGCAGTTCCGCAGCAACTTCGAGACCGACCGCGACATTCTGAAGTTCCTCGAGAGCCAGATGGACTCGCCGATGGGGCTCGGCGTGCTGACGGCGCCGTGGCGGCTGCGCCACGACGCAACCCGGTCATCCGAGGAGGTGCCGGCGGACCAGGAGCAGGCGGTGCGAACGGAGCTGCTGTGCGCTGCCGACTTCACCTCCCTCAGCCGCGTCTTCCCGAACGGCTTCTCGGTTGTCATCCCGGGCATCCAGACCGCCCGCTCGCAGGTTGGCGTCGAGGTCGAGAAGGGCGGTGGTGCCGCCGTGCTGATCCGCGCAGATGAGGGCTGGCAGCTCAGCTGGAAGGAGGGCGTGCCACGAGTGTACTACTACGAGGTCAAGATCATGTCGCCGATTGGCAAGTTCGACATTGGCGTGCAGCTGCCGCGGGAGGAGCAGACGGTGCGGGCGGAAAACACCAACTTCTCCTACAGCAGCACCGGCGATGTGGAAGGGGTGGAGCAGGCGCAGTGGCCGCCCTTCGCCGAAGGCGACACCGTCGGCTGCGGCGTCGTGGCCACCTCCCAGCAGCTCTTCTACACCCTCAACGGCCGCTTCCTCTCCTTTGGCGGCCGCGTGGCCGTGTCGAACACGAGGAACGACAGCGCGTTGCTGTTCCCCTTCATCCGCTTCGACGAGCGCGTAACGGTGCGGGTGACCATCAACTTTGGCACGATGCCTTTCGCCTACGACTACCGCCAGCTGCACCCCGCGCTGACGATTGCGAAGGGGCCGACGTGGTACCGCGTGACGTCGACAGCGGAGATGGTGCTGCACTACCTGACGGCGCGCGTGTGCGCGGTGCAGGAGTCGAAGAACCCCAGCGCGCGCGACGCGCTGTCGCAGGCGTGCACGGTCGTGTGCCGCAACGTGAACACGGTCACGTCGTCGCTGATGAACATTGGCGTTGGCGGGCCGATGAACAGCAGCCCGACGACGCGGGTGCAGCAGGCCGTCGCGCTGAGCGTGGCCGAGTACTCGATTATGATCCTCATCGCAACCATCCGCCACATCGCCACGCACGGGCTGCTCCCCAGCGAGCACATCAGCAACATGGTCTTCGACGCGGTGTCCATTCTCATGCTGCTGCCGCTGCACTCGGTCCAAATCGCCACGATTGGGCTGCTGCCGGACGTCATCGTGCATGTGAAGGGCGTCCCCGACAGCAAGGCGGCGGGCAACCTCGTCTCCACCCTCTTCGAGAACGCGCACAGCGTGACCGACAAGGAGGAGCTTATCCCGTTTGTGCCGACGTGGTGCGAGTGCGACTCCTCCGCGATGGCCATCGTGAACGTGCAGCACGCCCACATGATCCCGGAGGCGCAGCGCAGCATCGTGCTCGGCAACGTGTTGCCCCGCACCGGTCTCGTGTCCTTCTCGGTCAAGGTGACGCGGCGCAGCATGGCGAAGGGGCACTCGCTGAAGGGCGGCTACTTCATCGGCGTCTCCATCGCCGGCCTCAGCCCCCTCACCCCGACGAGCAACTCGCAGAGCTGGAAGGCTGTCAACCCACCCATCGTGTGGGCCATCCAGGACACCTCGCCGCAGCTGCCCCACGCCACGAACCCGACGGTGAAGCTGAACAATTTCCAGCGCACCTTCGGCAACGCCGATGTCATTCGCGTCGTGGTCGACCGCGACAAGCGCTGCATTGACTTCTACCGCGAGAACGAGTTCCTCAAGACGCTCTTCAGCGACATCCCGGAGAACATCGACCTCGTCCCTTTTGTGCAGCTCTACAACGACGACGCCGCCGCCGCCATCAGCTCGGGCGAGATGACGGCGCCGATCACAGGACCGACGCTGCTCGGTGCGGCCTCGGTGGACGTGCTGCGGTCGATGCTGACCCTGGACCCTTTCCAGGACCTCGTGTCGGACCGCCTGTGCGAGGAGCTGCGCTCGAGCGAGTACCCGAAGGTGACGCTGCCGATCTTCAACAGCGTGCCAGACCCGCGCCTGCTGCAGCTGCGCAGCTCCGCCGGCGAGGAGGTCAGCGTCACCGTCTCCCGCCTCAGCGACCTGCGCTGCAAGTTCTCGCTGGGGGGCAAGACAAACTACGAGCACCTGTACCTCATGCGCACCCCGGCCAAGCCCCGCACGACGTGCAACTTCGACACGGTCTCCTCCACGTCGCGGCTGACCGGGCTGGGCCGCTGCATCGACGAGCTGATCGCCGCGACGGAGCGGCGGGTGCTCCCGCGCATCACGGTGGAGGCGCTGTGCTGCATTGAGCAGGAGGAGCGGTCGAAGATCGTGCTGGAGGAGAAGGACCACTGGGACTTCCTCTTCCACGGCCTGCGCGTCGGCAGCTTCATCACGGTGCTGCGCCGGCTGCCCTCCATCACGACGCTGCACCCGCCGCCCATCCCGCAGGACTTCACCTTCTCGGCGGCGCTGTCCAACCCGGGCTTCGTGCTGCCGTCGCACTACTGCGGGCGGCTTGCGACGGTGCCGAACGGTGCGAAGGGCGTGTCGACGCCGTTCATCGCCATCGCGGAGCCGGGCATCCCCAGCGGCGCCTCGGTGAACCTGCGCTGCCAGCTGATCCGCGGCAACCAGGGCCAGATCCTCGGCGGCGGCTACTACTTTGGCGTGTGCACGTCCTCGTTTCACTGGAAGCGCAAGGACCTCAACTCGCACTCGTCGGAGGTGTGGGCGCTGCACGACATGGACGACTCGCCGTGGCGGCTGCGGCACCTGCGCGGCGACGCCACCTTCCCCCTCGCCGCCGAGCCGCGCTGCATCATCGTGAGCGGCGACATTATCCGCCTGCAGATCGACCGCGCCGCCCGCACGATGCACGCCTACCGCACGCCTGTCAGCGGGGAGGAGGTGCTGCTGGGGCTCATCTTTGACAACCTCCCCGCCGACGGCGTCATCTACCCTTTTGTGAACCTCTTCAACACCGACGCTGTGGCGGTGCTGCTGCCGACGGACTCGACGAAGCCGGCGATGCGGCTGTCGTGCCAGAAGCTGCAGTACGCCCTCTGCGCCTCTGACGACCGCAAGACGTGCGACGGCTGCATGTCGAACCACACAGACTCCCGTGCGCTGAATGGGTGGTTCAAGTGCAACGAGTGCGCCGACTACACCCTCTGCGCCAACTGCTTCTCGACCTGCGTGCACTCCAATCACAGCTTCACCGCCATGGACGGCGTCCCCATCGCCTACTCGACGACGACACCGGCGACGATTGAGCGCGGCATGGAGGTGGCCATCCCCGCCACCACCGCCATGTACCTTCGCAGCAGCGGCTGCCGCATGTCGGAGGCGAAGATGAACTGCGTCGCCGAGGCGGTCGAAGACAACGCGCTCTGCACGTGGGGCCTCGTCGGCATCGAGGACATGGAGCCCTTCACCGTCGTCATCGACACCGTCGACGGCAGCCCGCTCTCGCCGGACACCCCCGTCTTCGTCGGCCTCGGCCCGGCGCAGGAGATTGTGCAGGCCACACGCGAGAAGCTGCGCAACAAGTGCCTGTCGAACGTCTCCACCATCGCGACGTACTGCAGCGACGCCACGCTGCGGCAGCCGATGGACCACAAGAGCCGCGACCCGTACGGCTTCAAGCGCGGCTCCCGCATCACCCTCCGCTACGATGCCGCCACCGGCCGCGTGAAGATTTTGCGGGATTGGGTGGTGGTGGGCAGCAAGTCGGTCGCGCTGAAGGATAGCGAGAACAGCGTGCAGCCGGTTGGGTGCTTCGTGCTGCTCGGCAAGAAGGGCACCACGGCGTCCATCTTCCCCGAGCAGGCGACCACCTACGTCACCACCGTGGAGGAGGTGACGGGCAACATCCTCAAGACGAGCGGCCGCGACGGCAGCACGTGGCTCGTGACGCGCGAGAACTGCCGCCTGCCGCTGGCGACGTGCCGCGACCTTGTCCCACGCTTCGACCTCGGTTACATCCTGCGGGACCAGCGCCTGGCGCAGTGCCGGCGCCTCGGCGTCCAGCAGGGCGAGCTCCGCGTGAAGCTGCTGGAGACGGAGGAGGAGCTGTCCATTAAGCCGAGCACGTTCCTGACCAACGAGCAGAGCCCCATCTCGGAAGAGTGGTTCCTCTCGCGCCGCGAGCGGGACGAGGGCGCCAGCGTCGAGGAGGGCTTCGTCATCTCGCGCCTTCTGCTGACGCTGTCGTGCCTGTGCGAGAACGAGTCGCTGTCCCACCTCGTCATCGTCCACCAGGACCGCCTGCTCAGCATGACCAAGCGGCTGTCCACGGTGAAGGTCGAGAACGACGCCCCGGTCGAGTTCCTCGAGGAGATCCGCGCGTCCGTGGCGTCGACGGCCAATCAGCGCGGGTGGCGGCTGGAGGGAAAGCACATCCCGCCGTTTGTCCCCGTGCTGAACACCGACGAGCGGAAGCGGCGCTTCCACAGCGGCGTGCTGGTGCGCACGAGCAGTGGCGGCGGCGACGTCTTCGAGGTCACCTCGCGCCGCGGCGAGACGCTGACGCTGCGCAACACCCGCACCGAAGCGCTCGCTCGCCTGTCCTACCGCAACTGCATTGCGATGAAGCAGTGCGGCGGCAAGGCGTGGTACACCCGCAAAAACGGCCTCCCGTGCAGCCTGTACGAGCACACGGTGCGCCTCAGCGACGGCGCGCAGGCGGCGGAGAGCGTGCCGCTGCAGGAGGAGTGGCTGGGCGACCTCACCTTCGCCCGGGCAACCAAGTCGGTGAGTGTGTCGCTTTCGCCCCACAACATCGGCCGCGCTGACATCGCGCTCGGCACGACCGAGGAGACCCGCATGCTCGTCGTCTACGAGCACAAGCGCTACGGCCGGGTGGTGCGCATGTACATGCGCCCCTTCGAGGCCAAGCTGCAGGCGAAGCTGCAGAAGTTCGTGGAGGACAGCGAAGGCCGAGGCGGCAGCACGGCTGCCACCGCAGCAGCTGCATCTGCAAGATCGCTGACGTTCCAGGAGAAGGTGGATTTCTTAGTAGAGTCGACGGCAAGACCGGCCTCGGCGGCGGCGGCGGCGGCGGCAGGCATGGCGGACCAGGAACTCTGCTTTGAAATGACGGGCTTCCTCGATGCGGAGGGGCTGCGGCTGAGCGGGACCTTCCAGTGCACCCAGGGCAAGGGCGGCTCCTTCACCCTCAACGCGGCGCGCCGCTTCGCCCTGCTGCCGGTGATGTCGGACAAGTGGTCCGTCGAGCCGTTGCCGGACTGCGTCGACGTTGTCCTGCCGCCGGAGCCGCACCACGACATGCGGGAGTGCACGCACCGCCTCGTCGTGCTGCTCGCCCGTCATCTCTACCTTGTCATCTGCAGCCAGATCGACCGCCGGCCGAGCGACTTCCTGGAGCATATCTTCAACTTCACCAACCACCCCCTCGCCGACTCGCTGGTGCGGCGCGACGTGAACAGCCACCTCCTCGGCGTCATGCTGAGCGAGACGAACATGCGCATCGTCGACCCGAGCATAAAGCCGTGGGACGCCATCTCGCTCGCCCGCCTCGCGACGAACAGTCTCCTTCTCTGCCCGGACGCGATCAACAACGTGCCCGAGAACCTGCTGTGGGACTGCCTGCACGGCGTCGTCACGGCAGCGCACCGCTGCGGCCGCTACCACCGCCACGAGATCATCCGCAGCATCACGACCTTTGTGCAGAGCCGGCTCAACTACACCGACATCTACGTCCAGCTCTTCTCCACGCTCTTCACGTACGTCGAGCGGTGGGTCGGGACGGCGAGCGAGGACGCCGAGGTGAAGAAAGACATCGCCGCCGGCGTCGACCTCCTCCTCGCGCTGGGGAAGCCGCTCGGCGACAAGCTGAAGAACACGCCCGTCGCCCCGCTGCACTGCCTCATCGACATGTGGCGCTCCCTCAGCAGCAACGTTGCCCTGCCGCGCGCCGTGGACGAGCTGCACATGGCCGTCGACGCCACAGCCCCCAAGGTCGACACCCTCTGCACCTTCGGCGACTACGTGCGGCATGAGCTGAAGGTCGGCAAGATCAGCAGCAGCTGCGCCACGAGGGGCAAGGGGCACTACTACTACGAGGTCACCCTGCCCGACCGCATCACCTCCGCCTACGCCATCGGCTGGGGCACGTCGGCGCACAACGAGGTGCCCGGCCAGCACGTCGGCAGCGACCGCAACAGCTTCGCGTACAACGGCTCCGACATCAACACGCGCGAGGGCAAGGAGGAGTACAAGATCCCGACGGAGAGTGTGCCCGGGTCGGTGGTCGGTTGCCTGCTGAACATGGAGGACCGCACCGCGGCGTGGTCGCTCAACGGCGTCGTCGGGCCCTTCACGGCGATTCCGATCTCCATCGGCAGCACCCCACTCTTCGCCTTCGCCTCCATCGGCACCTGCACCGGCATGAAGGTGCGGCTGCGCGCCAACGAGTTCATCTACGCCCCTGACGGCTACACCGACCTCTCCGGCTACTTTGCGCGGCCGCTGATGGACAACTACGACGGCGCCCAGCGCAGCGAGACGCCGACGCAGTCGTACGCCTTCTACGCCCAGCTCGCCTCCTTCCTCTCCGACACGGACGACTACTTCGACCAGCAGGCGGAGATGAACCGCACCGCCTCCATCTCCCTCCCACCGGAGGACCCGTACACGCTCTTCCTCCACTCCTACCCGCTCCTGCAGTCCTACCCACCGGCAACGCTGCAGAAGTTCTCGCAGGTCATCGCCGTGACGGAGAGCTGCATGACGACGGCGAACCGCTTCGTCGACCTGGACGAGGAGACGGTGACGGGGACGCTGTCGCAGGCTTTCCTCTACATGAAGGGCCTCATCCGCCGCGCCTTCCGCCAGCGCCTGCTGGTCAACATCGCCTCGCTCGAAGCGTCGGCCGGGCCGCCGACGATCTTCATGCGCGCCTCCGATTTGTACTCGAACCTACCGCGCACCACGGAGAGCGCGCTGCAGCACTCCATTCTCGCCCAGCTCTACCGCCAGATCGGCTCCTTCACGGATGAGCAGTGGGCCGTCACGCCGCTCTTCAAGGTCAACCTCGACATCAGCGGGTCCGGGCACACGCCCGTCGACATGGGCGGCCCGTACCGGCAGCTGTGGACCTTCCTCGGCTTCGAGATGATGCAGCACCCCGACAAGTGCTACCCCAACACCGACTTCCACCGCAACCCGCTCTTCGTCTTTGTGAATAACTCGCAGCGCATCTCGCTCGTGCCGGACAGCCAGGCCAACTCGACCTACGACCTCAACCTCTTTACCTTCTTTGGCAAGATCATGGGGCACTCGGCGCGCGCGCGCACCCCGCTCGACATCGACTTCTCGCCCTTCTTCTGGAAGTTCCTCGTCGATGACGAGCTGACGGTGAAGGACTACTACACCCACGTCGACAGCGTCGTCGAGGCCACGATGAAGGACGACAACTTCCTTCTCAGCAGCGTGGCCGACGAGATCATCCCCGGCTTCGCGGAGAGCGTCGGCTGGCTCGACGCCGACGACAGCGGCGAGGCTGCGGCGCAGCAACGGCGCACCATCGCCGAGCGCTGCCTCGTGCACTCGATGGACGAGCAGCTCAGCGCGATCCGCAGCGGCCTGTGGAGCACGCTGTCGCGGCGCGTGGTGCGCTGCCTCTCCTGGAAGGACCTGGAGACGGTGGTGTGCGGGGAGAGCAACCTCTCCATCCCGGACCTGCAGAAGTACATGCGGGTGCAGCTGAGTGGCAGTCGCGAGGCGCACTTCTGGCAGATCGTCGAGCAGCTGTCGATGGAGCAGCGGGCGTCGCTCATCTGCTTCGCGTCGGGGCAGCGCCGCCTTCCGCTTATCCGCGCCATCACGGTGACGGAGAACAACGAAAGCGTCGATCACTTGCCGCGCGCGCAGGCCTGCGGCTCCCTCATCACGGTGCCGCAGTACACGTCGCTGGAGATGTTCAAGGAGAAGCTGATGATTGCGCTGCAGCACCAGATGGAGATGGAGCTAGCCTGAGGCGATACTTTTTTTTCTTGTTTTTTATCTTTCTTTGCTGACACTCCATGTTTTTGTGACCCGAGTGATGCCAGCGTGCACCTCACTGCCGAGCACAAAATCAAAAAAAAAGATTGATGCCGCTTTTTTTTTTTCCTTTGCTATACCTCATCGGTTTTCTTGGCTTTTGTGTGCTACGCGGTTGCTTGTTGGTGCCATTTTTCTTTTTTTTTTTACTTTTACCTTTATGTTTCTCCTTTGCAATTGCGTTATCGTTGTTCGTTCATGTTGGTGAACGTTTTTAAATCCTGCCGTTGTTCCGAGTATTCCCTCTTACATCTCTTCTCTTTTCTCTTTCTTTTCCGCTCTTCTTTTTTTTTTTGTGGCTTTTGCTTTTCCCGCCTTTCTGATGTATAGCCCCTTTATCCGTGTTTATTCGTTCTCACCGTTCGCGAACCCATTGTTGATTAATTGTTGGTCTAAATACTGTTCCTGTTCGTTTCCGTTTCAACCCCCCGCTTTCTTCCTTCTCTTTGTTTCTTTGGGATATCCTAACAAGGCGAAAAGATTGCTGTTATACACTTTGACACGTTGAGGTGGTCGCGTATTTTCAATTTTTTTTCCGTTTTCATCTCCGCTTTGTGCACGGTTGCACTGAAGTGGAATGAACCTATAGAGAGATACACAAGATGTTAACAATGCACAAAGAGTGAAACAAAGAAATTATATAAGGTAGAAAGACGACCTTTGCGTTTGCACACGACTGGTCTACCAAAGCGCGCTGCAAAACACGCATCTTAAAGTGCAGCAAAAAAAGGGTGAGCGATGGAATACCGTTGACGCGTCTCCGTGAGCTGTGGCGAAGCTTTTTTGGCTTTGTGTTCCTCGGGGGAAAAAATATGACCATTGACAAAAAAAGAAGTTTACTTTAAAGCATTCAGCTCCTGATTATGCGTATCATCGCCAAAAAAATAACCTTTCTCTCATCTCTTCTTTTTGTTGATATACTGGTCTCTCCGGGTGCACGGTAGAACTCAGTGCAGCTCTATCATTTGTCTGCCCTTAATTGCCTCTCGTACTTACTCACGCAATCACACACATACACACACATTTTGTGTTCTCCCTATATATTGGCATGTGGTTCCCGTCGCAGTGCTGACGTCGGAACAACGAGAATTGCACGAAATTCATGTGCGTGCATCATCATTATTATCCTTTTCATATCTCACTGTCTACGTTACCTTGCCTCGAGCAACGAGGTCAGCAGTGGTAGACAATCTTTCTTTTTGTCTTTTCTGCTTCTCTCTCTCTCTCTCTCTCTCTCTTTCCTCTTTCTGTTTGTGTGTGTGTTTCTTTGAGTTCTTTGCTGGCAGTCCTTGAGGGATGCAGTCCGCTGGAAAACCTCTGTCACCGCTGCTCCTCGCGGCCAGCCGGTCCCAGTCATGGAAGGACGTGCTGCGGGCCTACACTCAGTGCCAGGCGTACCTCGGCACCTCCTACCAGCCCACCACAGCAGAGCTGCAGCACGGGCTCTCCAAGATGCCGAACGCGTGGGCCACCTCGATCTTCTACTACGACCTTGTCAAACACCCCATTGCCCCGGCCACGCCCGACAGCAGCCTCGTCATCGCAACACTCCAGCGCTTTAAGGAGTTCCGCTACAGCAGCGGTCTTGCGCGGGTGATTGAGGAGGACGTCAAGGCCGACACCCTCGACGGCGCAAAGGCAAAGATCACCCTTGCCGCCTTCACCGGCATGTGGGAGACGGCGCTGACAACGCTGCTGAAACAGCCGAAGCTGCGCCAGAGCATGCCCATGCGACGCACCGTGCTCTCCGTGTTGACGCAGCAGAACGAGTGGCAGCGGGCACTGCAGGTGCTGCGCATGTCGCCGGCGATAGAGCTGCACCCGATGACGGTGCGGCGTCTTGTACGGTGCTTTGGGCGGCTGCGGTACAGCGACATGGCACTGCGGCTGACGGCGGCCTCGCTGGCGGCCGGCTACACCTTCGACTCGTCGCTGCTCTCCGCGCTGATCACGACGCTGCAGGAGACGGGGCAGTGGAGTGCCGCCCTCGAGGTGGCGCAGCGCCAGCAGCTCTTCTCCGCGACGCGGGCCGAGGGCCGCAAAAACAGCGTGCTGTTTGGTCAGCTCGTGGACTGCCTCTACGAGGCCGACCTTTACGGCGATGTCACGCTGCAGGCCGTGGTGGAGGAGGTGCTGCTGCGCACGAACCCACGGCAAGGCGTGCTCGTGCACAACCGTCGCGGCGGGCGGCAGTTCCGGCTGCGTCTGCACGCGGAGGTGTTTCAGCAGTTTCAGGGCGTGCTGCTCCCTCTCAGCCACCTCTACAGCAAAATCATCCGCCTTCCTCGGTGGTACTCGCGCAGCATCGGCAACATCGCCACGACGGCGGTGGCGGACAACAACACGCTGATCGTGCTCGACACCAACTTTCTCCTTCAGCTGATTAGTAAGAACCTCTCGATGGAGCACTTCTACGCGTACATGAAGGAGCAGTTCGCGGACCTGCACGCCTACAACTTTGCCACCCTCGTGATCCCCTTCACGGTGCTGCAAGAGCTTTATGCACACATCTGGGGCAATAAGGTGCGCTACCCGCTCGCCGCCAAGACGCTCCTTTGGTCGCGACTCGTGGCGCTCGTGGACCAGCCAAACGTGTACGCGCTGTCTCTGGCTGGCGAGTTCCCCTCCATCTCCCTCGGCATCATCCCAAAGCTCGCCTACCACAAGCTGCCTGGAAACATCCGTGGCAAGTTCTCGCACGACCCAGACCTGCGCATCCTTAACGTGTGTGTGTCCCTGCAGCACTACCTCCGTATGGGAATCGTAACGCACAACCTGGGCGGTGTCGCGGCGGTGGAGGGTATCGTGCTCTTCTCGCTGATGAAGTACCACGTGCGGCGATACTGCAACACGGTGAAGGGCAGCTGTGTCGATCGGCTGCTGCTGTGCACGATGGATCGGCGGATGTCGCTGGCGGCTCAGCAGCTGGGAATTCGCGTCTTTCCGAATATCACGGAGATGGAGTAAAAGGACGCGGGTGGCGCTACGATTGCACGGGTGAGCCTAGCAAAAAAAAAAAAAATGAAAGAGATGGTTTCTTTGTGGCCAACTTGATTGGAGACGCAAGGCAAGCGAGCCCTGCAGAGTTGCACTGTGACTGCTGTTTCTGCGCTTTCTTCCTCAATTTTTAGTTTTTGTCTTCACAGTTTTTTTTTTCCTGATTGTTTGTACTCTCTTTCTAAATTCTGCTTTGCAGCAACAATTAAAAAAAGGAGAAAGGTTACCCCCTCGCAGTGCTGATACACGCACTTCACTGTATACAGCTGGGTTTTTGTTTTCCACAAAAAAGTTTTCCTTTAACACACTTTTTTTTGTGATTTTGAACCTCGTCTTTCTGCAACGCATAAAGCTGCAATGGATGCCTACAATCCTTTTGTTTCTTTCCTTGACGCCACCTCTGATCTCTCTTTCTCTTTCTTTTTCCATCTTGATATTATTACTTTCCCTTTTTTCCTTCGTCTACTCCTTTTCACAGAAGAGCACCTGCGTTCCGTTGGTTGCTTCTGGGTGAGATAGTCCCTCTCACTTCTCTTTTATACTTTATTTTTTTTTCGTTCTTTTTACTTGTAGGCGAGACGCTTCTAGGTACCAACGGGTGCAGAAAAACGGATAGAGAAAACAAACAACATACATTTTGCTAAACCGCCATGACGGAAATCGACGACTTGGTGAGCCGGCTGCGCAGCATCACCGGCTACACCGCGGCTACCCCTATACTCCCGCCGAAGCCGACCGCCGTTCTTGCGGACAAGCAGATCTCCAGTAGTAGTCTCCTCTTTCTCCAACAGTCGCTGCGCCGCCACCCGTGTTTCAGCGTCTTTGGTCTCTCTAAGTCGGAGGTGGACTGTCGGCTTCTGAAAGAGCTCGACGACGCCGCTGCCACCCCCGCCGCGTCGCCCAGTGAGGCACCGGAGGCTGTGGCGTGGCGTCTGTACATCAACGAAGTCGCTGACACGCTGGAGTGCGAGCGCCTCAGTGGCCTTTTCCAGGAGCCGGCGCTGCGGCTCGAGAATGCGAAGGAGGCGCTCTTTACGCGGCTCGGCGTGCAGGCGGCGCCGACGCTGCTGCAGGTCAGCGACGGCTACCCGTGCCCGTGGAACATGCTGGCCACGCTGGAGGACGGACTGCTCTTTAGCCAGGACGATTTCCGGCAGTACGACAAGGCGGTGCTGAAGGTGCCGAATGCGACGGTCGGCATTGTGACGCAGCTGCAGCGCGTGCACGACAACGGCTACCACACCATGGCGTGGTGGCAGCTCCTGCGTCAGATGATGCGCTTCCCCGTTGCGTCCGTGCGTGCGGTGTGGCAGGCAGCGCTGTACACTTTCCCAACCGCCGCGCCCCTCGTCTGCGTGTACCTGCGACTAGAGCTGGCCGCGCTGGCCAAGAAGACGCGGCTGGACGGCTGCAAGACGGAGACGGACGTGAAGGACGTGTACAAGGATTACGTGCGCGTGCTCAACGCGTTCTACCGCCACCTCCCACTCGTCTTCTCGTGCGAGCTCTACTCGCTCTTCTTCGCCTTCGCAACCGAGTACATCCAACCCGACAACACATCGCTCGACACGCTCTACCGAACCTGCCTGCGCCGCGACGTGGGGATGCTGCCGCAGAGCACGAAGCTGTGGCGGGGCTACATGGCGTGGCGGTCGGCGACGTTACGCGATCACAACCGCCGGCGCGAGTGGCGCAAGCGCATGTTTCGCCGCATCTTGTCCATCCCCTTGATCAACATCGATGAGGTGAAGGAGGAGTACGAGGTTTTCATCGCCACCGAGTACCGCGGCCGCGTCGCGCCAGACGAGAAAATCGAGGTGGAGAAGCGGCTGGCGCGTGTCAAAACGGAGGCGGACGACCTCTCCCGCCTCATGTACTTCATCTACCCAACGGAGTGGGAGCCGGCGACGCAGTCGGTGACCTTCCCCCACACCCTCTACCTCGCGCGGCCCCTTCACGTGGACGGGCCGGCCGACTCGAGCAGCATCAAGGATGCCGTGCTGTCGCGCATCGAGATGGATCTGTGGTCGCTGTGGCACACGCTGCTGCAGCGCGTGCAGCGGCCCCTCTTCCCCGGCTCCGGCGGCGACGTTCTGCACTACAGCCGCTACCGCAGCTTTCTGACGATGGCCGCGGCGTACTTTCCCCACCAGGTCACGCAGTGGATGGAGCTGATCGACTTCTGCGTGCACAAGCAGCCGCTCCTGTCCGACAAGGAGCGCTTCAGCAGCGTCGCCGAAGCCATTGAGCTCGCGACCATGTTCCACCGCCGCGACGTGTGCGTGCGTCTCTTCATCGCGCAGACCTACATGACCGACTTCTCCGCCGGCGAACTCGCTTTTCGCGACTTGAAAGAGAGTCTGCTGTTTCTGCGCAGCTGGCTCCTGCACTACATTAAGAACGATGACGCCGCTGCGACGAAGGAGGAGGTTTTGGAGCGGCTGCAGCACATCACGGTGCTGGCCATCAACTTCATGCGCATGGGCAACGCGCAGGGCGAGGCGCAGCACATCCATCTGGTAGCCCGCTTCGTGATGCACCAGGTGGACTTTCTCTCCCTCACCATGGCCGTCCTTCGGAAGCTGCTGCGGGCGAACATCATTCGCGTCCCCGCCCAGTTCCTGCGCCCCTTCCACACCTTTTGCGCGCAGTGGATCGCTCTCGAGCTGATCCGCAGCCGGGCCGCTAACAGCGCCGTTCTGGTTCTCCAGCAGTGGTGCGAGCACCTCAAAACGATGCTGCGCTCTGGCAAAGCGAAGTCGTGGTCGTGCGAGGAGTGCGGCGTTGATGAGCTGCTGCTGGACGCCTGCGCCAGCGTGCTGACGGCTGACTCGTCCACACGACAAGCCGTGGAGGGCGTGCTTGCGCAGCTGGAAGCCGTCGTCAGCGCAGGCGGCGTGCAGCCGGGCAACTTTCTCTATCTGGCTCGCCAGCTGCGACACCGCTTCTTTCTCGCCTGCCCACCACCACTATCACCGGAAGAAAACCAGGTGGGCGCGCGGGCGTTGACGGAGGAAGTTGTGAGCGACGTGCTGCTGACCGCCAAGCTGCTGCTGCCGCACGCTGCCCCGCACCGGTACGACACTGTCCAATTCCGCTGCCCACCGCCGCACGTCGAGCCGGCGTGGGACGAGGCGCAGCAAGCGGAAAAGGAGGACGAGGCACCAGCTCCGCAGGCCGCGGATGCAGAGCGGGAGGGCAGCAACGAGGAGGCGCCAGCCGATAACGCGCAGGGCTTGGAGGACGCTCCGCATGCCTCCTCGACCTTTCCCGAGGAGAGCCTGTGGTCGTCTGCGATCGCTTTTCGCAACGCGGCGGCGCAGGGCAAGCCGCGCTTTGAGCGTCCGCGCCGCGGCCCGTTTCCGAGCCGCTTCGGAGACAGTGCGGATGGCGCGCCAAAAGAGCTGCCGCGTGTGCCCGTCAACGGCCCCAGCCGCCTCGCCGTGCTCTCTCAGGCGCAGCACCTCCCGTCGCTCCTCGACTGCCTCGGCTCGAGCCGGCTCACCGGCGGCGCTGACAGTGAGCGTGGGAAGGCCGCGACAAAATTGCCCCCGCTGGACCAGCTGGAGAGCCTCATCACGGAGCTGCCCTCGGTGTACGAGTACAACCCGGAGATCGAGGAGGATGGGAAGGTGGTGTCGACGGAGTGGCTGCTGAACACGCTGCTGAGCTGCGAAGCCCTCTCCTAGACTATGATCGTGGGGGAAAAAAAAAGGATTAGTGGGAACATCACCTTAAAAAAAAAAAGGTGAAGTAGGTGAGGTGGTTGCTGCGTAACGCGGAAACACGAGGCTGAGCTTTCTGCCCGGTTGTCTGCGCTTTTCTTCCTTTCTTTTTTCAGCATTGCATAATTTTACTGCACGAAATAAAAATGTGTAGCAATTCAACGTTGCCATAGTCCTCTATTGTTTTGTCACTCCTTCTTCTTTTTTGTTCTTGAAAGGGAATGCCTTTTTGCAAAGCTCTCTGTCGGAGAAAAAATACTGTTAAATTGAGCCGAAAGACACCGAAAACTGAACACTATTGGGTATAAAAAAGAGAATGGGGACACTGATTAGTGTTTGCTGAGGTGTCCTCTGGCAATTTATATCCCCCGCTCTGTTTCTCTCTTTAAATCTGTCCTTCTGCTTGACACCCGCCTTTCTTTTTGCCATCCCCCCTTTTTGCGTTCTACACAAGCTGTTGTGCTGTTTTTTGCGCATTCGCTTCATTCCTTTTTAGGCTGCCCTCGTGCCATGCTCCGTCTCGTGTGCCGTCGGCAAGCGCCGAAGGTGGAGTTCATCTCCCCCAAGCCCACTGCGCCGATCGAGAATTTCGACCTGCAGCCAATCAGCGCCTCTCTTCTGTATCGCAAACTCATTAAGTTGTACTTGCGCAAGTTCGACACCGACACCGAAACGATCGTCCGTGCGTGGAAGCAAACGAAGTACGAGTTCTGGGTGAACCGCAACGCGCAGCCCGAAGAGGCAGATTTGTTGAACATCAAAGGGCAGCAAATCCTGGAGGCGATCCGCGCAGGGCTTGTTCCTGTGTATCACAACTCGAAAACGAAGCAGACGTACTACAAGTACGACGCCGACACCCTCAGCGCGGTGCACAACCACATCGATCCTGTGAGCGCCGAGGAATTTGTGCGGCGCTTCCACGACCGCATGGACCCTCGCGATGTCGAGGAGATCAAGGGGACGCTGAAGAAGCTCGGTCGCTGGACTGGTCCCGACGAGCTGCGCAAGGAGGACCTCTTCAAACTCAAGACAAAGCGCAAGGTGAAGTGCACCGACCCTGACGAGTAAGACGTCGCGTTTCCGTTTTGCAAAGCCGCTGCTGAGATGCTGGTTGATGTTCTCTTTTTGTTGTTGTTGTTGTTCGGCTGCTTCTTTTTTGACGAGCGTTTGAGTTGGGCTTCTGCAGATGGAAGGCTGCACAGCTCTTCCCACTCGCTTCCTATTTCTCACAGTTTTCTTTTATATGGTAATCTTTTTTTTTTTTTTCACACTTTCTCGTTGTCGCGGGGTCAAAGATAGCTTCTGTACGAAGACCTTGGTACAACTCGATATTTTTTTTTTCTAGCATTTATGTTGCAGAGCTGAAGTTTTTCTTGTTTATGTGTCTTTGGGTGCGTTGTTGTTGTCTGCGCGTCGTGAGTAGTGTCGTTGGTTTGTAAAGTAAGACCTTGCGCACAGACGTTGTCCGCTGGCGTTAACATTCTATTTTGTGATTCCTTGTAAAGTTCTGCGCGGTAAAGTAATTGCCGCAGCATTAAATTGTTTTTGACCAGATAAAAAACGTAGTCAGCTGTTTCTTTACCCAATAAATGGGAACGAAACTTGATGTTCGAGCTGCCCCCACGCTATCAAAAAAAAAAAAGGAGCTTTCTGGAGCATCAGACCTTTTCAGAGAGATCAACAAGGGAAGCGCGAGCACCTTACACCATCCACAAAAAAAAAAAAAATGTTGGCTTGCTATTGAGAAAATAGAAAAACCGGTGTTAGCAGTGGTTTTCTACTGTTCTATTTTTTTTTTTTTGCCTTTAATGCGATCAATGATTGTCTGCAGCGCTCACAGGTGACTTTTCTTTGTGGCATGTTTACCCTTTTATTTCTTCTCTCCACCTTCACTCTTCGCTTCTTTCTTTCTTTTTTTGTTTGGTTTTGTATTTCATTTAGTTACATGATCCAAAAAGTTGCTGTACTCCACACTCCTCTTTGTGTTTCCCTGCTTCTCTTTTTCTTCCTCTCTTCATTTTTCCCCCTTCGTTTCTAGTACTTTGCTCATGTTGCGCCTCTGTTAAATGGACCGTGCGCGTACTTTTACCTTCCTGACGGATGTAGACGCCGGCGGGGACGCGCAACGGCGCCGCGCGTCCTCTGCGCCAGAGGTGGCGGCCGAGGAGGACGCGCCGGGTCCGCTGGTGCCCTTCCGCGTGCCGCCGATGCCCAAGTCGGTGCTGCCCCGCCGCTACATCTCCCTGGACGGCGCAGGCCCGCACATGGGGGCTCACCACCTGCCCGAGTGGGAGCGGCAAATGCTGTTGTCACGGCTGCGCAAGCGCGAGCCGGTCAACGAGGCGGAGTTCCAGCGCCGCCTCTGCGCGACAAAGACGCGCAACGCACGCGAGTACATCCGCCAGGTGTGCGACACCGCCGTCAAGCAGGATCAGGCGCGGAGCATGGAAATTGAGGCGGCCTTTCTCCGCGAGGAGCAGCGGCGCGGCATGATCCTCTATAAACATCAGCACATCCTCGAAATTCAGCGCACCGAGCAGTTTTTGGCGCGCGCGAAGAAGTGGTACACCATCGTCGTGTGCCACGCCTTCATTTCGGCTCTCATGCAGGAGCGGCGGGTGCAGAACGCGCTTGACACCTTTAGCTTTTTGATGGCCCCGATGATTTCCCGCTTCCTCGCCCTGCGGCACCGTCGCGCCGATGCGGCCGAGCTGACGCGGCAGCACCTGCGCAACATCCCGTTCCCCACGCCGCAGGTGATTCAAAGCATGTACGGCACCTTCTTTCAAGGCTGGCCCGCGTCTCTGCTGGAGAAGCTGGTCGAGAAGGCGAAGCCGTGCTACCTCCGCAAGGGCAGCTACCTCATGCACGAGGGCGACATCGGCCGCGTCATGTTCATGATCACAACCGGCACGGTGTCGATTATTTTGCGCAAGAAAGGGGCTGACAAGCGTCGAACCAAGGACAACTCCAGCGGCGTCTTTCAAATCAAGGCGCCGTGCTACGTCGGCGAGTTTGCGCTGGTCTGCAAGGAGCCGCGGTCTGCGTCTATCTTGTGCGAGACCGACATCGGCTACTGGGCGGTGTTGCCCGAGGATTACGAGGAGGTCGCGAAGCACCTCAGCGCTGAGGTCGCCAGCAAGCAACGCGAGGCCACCGATGTGCGGCGGCGGCAGAACCTGAAGCGCTTCTTCCCGCTGCACGTCGACTTTCTGCGCAAGTTTTTTTACTTTGAAAAGTTTAGCGACGAGAGTCTCACGCGTCTCATCGACAGCGTGGAGCCGATCGTCCTCCACGACGGCGACCACCTCTTCAAGGAGGGCGAGCTGGACTCGTCGACCTACTTTGTGCAGGACGGCGTCGCCGTCATGCGTGACTCGGACGGCAAGGACACGAAGATCTTAAAAGGCAGCTGCATTGGCGTCTTCGAGTGCTGCTGCGGCGTCAACGAGCCGAAGCGGACGTCGCTCGTCAGCATCAACTACTCCGACATCTGGCAGCTGAAGCGGGACGTGCTGATCGAGGTCGGCATGTGTGAGCCGGCTGCGCTGCTGCACTGCCGCAACGCCGCAAAGCGGGACCGCGCGTCGCAGATTCCGGCGGACCGGTCGGTGCTCCTGTGCTTCAAAAAGGACCCGTACCTCATGTTCTGCTTCCACGCCAGCACGCTGGCGCGCCTCTTCGAGGTTGGTACCCGCACCATCTTCCTCAATGGCGAGCGGCTTGCCTTGATGGGGCAGAACTTAAACGCCCTCGTCTTCATTGTGAACGGCACCCTCGATGTCACCATCGCCCGAGATGGCGCGCAAGTCACTTTTCGCGTCTGCGTGACGTCGAAGAACGCGAGCGAGGCAACCCTGCAGCAGTCCTGCGCATCCCTTCGTGGGCTGTCGCGTGTGATTGGCGCCTACGAGTTTGCATCGGGGCTCTCGCAGTACGTCTGCACCGTTGCCAGCTTCGGACTCACGGAGGCGGTGGTTGTTGACCGGGCGCAGCTGGAGTCGATAGTGTCGCCGCAGCTGCGCAACCTGATGCGCAACGACGAGCGCGCGAAGGAGACGGTGCGACGGGCGTACAAGCAACAAAATGCGGGACTGCTGTACAACGAGCAGCAGTTCAGCTTTATCCACCATAGCAAAGACGCAAAATGACGAGTTTTAGGTACTGTGTCACACATACAAAAAAAAAAAGGTATGTATATAAATAATGCACTGTTAAATTGTTGAACTCTTTGTCCCTTTTGACTTGTTACCCTTCCAATTTTTGCTTGTATACTTCTTCGATTGTACTATAGCTACGCTTCTTTCCATTTTGTTTCTTCTTGATAACTGGAAAAAAAAAATTTCTCTTTCAGAACTATGTGTGAGCGTTGCATTGAAATGCTCAAAATGTCCTGGATCAGCTTTACCTGTCACCAATAGGAGTAACAAAAGTAAGCAAAAGTGCTACTTGTAGGCGTTTTGTGAGCTTGACTGGGCCACCTTTTGGCTTCGCAACGGTTGAGCTGTTTGTCCGTGCCCTTTTGTGCTCGCCGAGGGCTGCAGCTGCAAGCGTATCAAAGCCCTTTTTTTTTCTTTTTTTTCCGCGCACATCCTTGCTTAACTTGATCGGCTGCTGGGTGGTTGCGCGTCGGTCCGACGGCGCCGCTTTCTCTACTATTCTCGTACATGTAGCTGTACGCATCCTTTTGTTTAAAGTTGTTCTTCATTTGATCAATACTCGTCTCTCTTCCTTTTTCTTTTTTGCAAATAAATGCTCGCCGTCAATGTTTCTCCCTCTCTTGTTGAAAGGTTTGGCAGAAACAATCTCAAAAGCTACAAGCAACAACATCAAACAAACAAAAAAAAGATTTGTGGTGCGCTTTTTTTTTTTTGTCGTAGGTTTCCCACAAAACTGTTACTGCGGTTTGGTGCCGACTTCTGCAGCTTTCATCGAGGAACTTCCTTTAATTCTTGTTGATCATTCTTCTTGGCCTATTAGCAGCTAGCTGCCATGTCCACCGCGCCAGACCCCTTGATCGGTGCTATCTACGCCGATGAGCGGCCTTCGCGCCGCGCCGTCTCGATCAGCTCCGTAGACTCGGAGCCCATCGCGCGGCAGGCGTCGTCCACCTCGGCGGCGTCGTCGATGTCGGCCTCGCACGACGCGCATCGCCGCGGCTGGGCCATCGCTGACGACGACGACGACGCGGTTGTGCTCGACGACGGCGCGGCGGCGGAGATGCCGGCCACCATCCCGCTCGAGGAGGTCTCCGAGGCTGCCGTGGCCGTCGTGCAGTCAACCTCGGCAGCCAGCAAGTCGTGCGTGGCCGAGGCGCTCCCAGGCACGTTGGCCATGGACGCCGGCACGCGCCTCTGCCTCACAGACGGCACCACCGTTGGCTACGTAACATCGGTGCTGGGCCCGGTGAAGCAGGCCTTCTACGTCGTGAAGTGCGTTCGCAGCGATTTCGAGGAGCTCATCGGCGCCGGTCGGCTGGCGGAGGGCACTGCGCTGCACTACGACCTCGCCCACCAGGCCATCATGTTCGACCCGTTTGGGCAGTGCGATGCGACGAAAGGCACGGATGCCAGCTACGTAAATGACGAGGAATTGCCGGAGCACGTGCGACCCGATTTCTCTGATGACGAGAAGGAAATGGAGTGGAAGCGGTTGAAGCGGCGGCGCGGGGAGGATAACGAGAGCATCAGCTCCGATGAGCCGCAGGAAGAGATCGAGTGGTCGAAACTGGATTTGGACGGCGAGGACGTGGCCGCCACCCCCCACGCCGAACACGTTGTTGTCCCGCAGTGGATTCAGGACGCTCGCGCCGGCCCCTCGGCGTAACATATTGGCAACGCATCATCAGCACACACACATGGCAATGAACAGAGGTCGCATCACTGTTGTGAGTCAAATCAAGGGGGTGTGTGAAGTGACGGATAGAAGAGGAGACTCTTTTATGCGGAAAGTGCGGTTTAAAAAAAAAACTCTTTTTTTGCTTTGTTTTATGGCGAAGTGTAACTTTCTTACGTTTAAAGAGACGGCGTGATGCCTCTCTCTCTCTCTCTCTATTTTTTAAGCTAAATAATGATAATAAAAACTGAGGGAAAAAAGGTATTCTCTGTTCCTGCCACTTAAACTGGGTCCCGTTTGCTTTCTCGACTACTAGCACACCCAATTCCACAGACGCCTTTTCCCGTCGTGAAGACAGGTTTAAAGCTGATTGCGCGGTCACGCTAATGTCACTGAGCAAAGAAAACGTAGAAAAAGAAAAAACACTATGCTCCCACCATATGGCCTTGGTGTTTTCGATGCCGTGACGCACTTCGGCGTGCCGATATCATAACCTTCTCTCCATCCTTTTCGCGTCTCACCATCCTTTCAATTTTGGAATGCCACCCCCGTCACCCTGGCGCCAAAGATAAAGCATCGTCATTTTTCTAACCTTCACATTGCTTCTCCCTGTCGACAAAACTAAGAAACCACGCCTCTTCACTCCCTCCCATCACACTCCCTCTTTAACACCTGAACCACCGGCAAGGAAAAAAAAAAAAAAAACATGCCGCGCTTCATTGCCACAAACGATGTGACGGTGGACGAGGATCACATGTGCTGCATCTGCATGAATCCCATGGTGGCGGCGGAGAAAAACGCCAACTGCACGCACCGCATTTGCTCCGAGTGCCGGTGGACATCGCCCATTCGCCGTTGCCCGTTGTGCCGCGCCGATGCGGAGTGGCAGCCTGATCAGAGCTTCGCCGGCGAGGTGCGGAAAGAGGTGGTGGACGCCTTGGTGATCGCCGCGGTGCAGTTTTTGAAGCGCGAGCACGCGTCCATCCCTGACGCCGAGCTGAAGGAAAGCGTCATCGCGTACATGGACACGACTCACCTCATGGTGGATTTGGAGGTGCTCAAGTTCCGCCTCAGCGCTGTGGAGCACGGCTGGGCACGCACGAACGCGGCGCAGGTGGACGCATCGTGGGGGAGAAACGCCATCGTCTTCTGCCAGCTCAAAAGCCAGCTTGAGCTGCTCACGGAGAAGCAGAGCGTGCACGTGCTGACCATCGCCGACGTCTCCTTTCAAGACCTGAGCGTGCTGGCTGGCTGCACAAACCTGGAGGTGCTGCAGCTCCAGGGCTGCAAGGACGTGTACGATCTTTCCCCGCTCGCCACTGTGACGCACCTGCGCATCGTCGACGTGCGCTACAGCTCCGTGCAGAGCATCGCGGCGCTGCGGTCGTGCCCGCTGCTGGAGGAGCTGTACGTGCAAGGATGCCGCCTGCTTTCCGACCTGAGCCCACTCGCCGGCAAGACGCGGCTGAAGATCCTCGACGCCTGCGCCACCGCCGTCTCTAGCGTCGCGGAGCTGGAGAATTGTGTGGCGCTGGAGGAGCTCTTTCTCTACTGCTGCGACGGCTTGGCCGACATCACCAAGCTGCAGCACTTGCGCAAGGTGCGAAAGCTGAACCTCGGCGGTACGAGCGTGTCCGACATTCAGCCGCTAAGCAGTCTTGGCGACTGCCTTGAAGAGCTGCAGCTGGAGAATTGCCGTCAGCTGGTCAACTTGGGTCCGCTGAAGCCGTGCACGCGGCTGCGCGTGCTGACCTGTGCTAACACCGCTGTTGCAGATGTCAAGCCGCTCTCGGGTTGCGCGGCGCTGGAGGAGCTGCGGATGGACAACTGCCGCGCCGTGACGGACATCGGCTGCCTCCACGGCCTCGCACGGCTGAGGACGCTGTCGGCGCACAAGAGCGCGGCGCAAACAATCGACGGGCTGCAGCGCTGCACTGCGATTGAGGAACTGCTGCTCGACCATTGCCGCGAGCTGGAAAGTGTCGCGGTGCTGCGGGAGATGCACTCGCTGCGCACGCTGAGCATTGTCAACACCGCCGTGGCTGACTTGACGCCGCTCTCAACGTGCGACAAACTGCAGACGCTGCGCGCCAGCGAGTGCGCGAAGGTGACCAGCGTGGAGGCGTTGCGCGGCAAAGCGGAGCTCAAGGTGGTTCTGCTCAACTCTACTGCCATCAGCACCCTCGAACCGCTCTCCTCGTGCGTGTCTTTGCGCGTGTTGGAGATTAGCGGGTGTAATGCCCTGACCTCGCTGTCTCCCCTGGCGGGGCTAGCGCAGTTGTCGAAGCTCTCCGCCAACGACTGCGGAATAGACAACGTTGACGCTCTCGCCACCTGCTCGCAGCTGCGCGAGTTGCGGCTCAACCGGTGTCCGAAGTTGACGGATGTCGCGCCGCTCAAAGACCTCCGCAACGTCGTGCTTCTAGAGATCAGCGGGACGGCTGTCACGCAGCTGGCCGGGCTGGAGGCGATGACGGCGCTGGAGAGGATTGTCGTGGACGACTGCGCAGCGCTGACGACCCTTTCCGGGCTTTCCGGCGCTCCGCAGCTGAAGACGATATCTGCGTGTCGTAGCGGTGTCGAAGTGCTGGAGGGGCTGTGCAAGTGTTGCCACCTCGCGCAGATCCGCCTCGACGAATGCACGCAGCTGCTGACGCTGAAAGGCCTCCACAACTGCGTGTGGCTGCAGAGCGTCAGTGTCGCCAAGTCGCGCATCGTCAGCCTTGCCGGAATCGAGCATTGCACCGCCGTCACGGACCTCACCTTGGACTACTGTCTCGACCTCTACGACGTCAGTGCGCTTGCCTCGCTGACGATGCTGAGGAAGTTGTCTCTGCGCGGCAGCGGCGTTGCCGGTCTGGACGGTGTGAATCGCTGTGTGGCGCTGCAGGAGGTGATCCTGGACGACTGCGCAAACATTTCCTCGCTAGCCCTACTCGCCGATGCGCCGTCATTGCGAAAGCTGCATGCGAGTCGGAGTCGCGTCTCTAACGTTGACAACCTTAGCCGGTGCCAGCCCTTGCAGGAGGTGTACCTAAACGACTGCAAAGACTTGTGCTCCCTCGCTGGTCTTGCTGGTGCCCCAAACCTGCGCGTCCTCTGTGCGAATGGCAGCAACGTGACGAACATCGAGGGGTTTGCGCGCTGCCCATGTCTTGAGTCGGTTGAATTCAACTCTTGCCTAAAGCTCTCGGCGCTCAGCGGGCTTGCCGGGGCGCCGCGGCTGCGCAGCATCACTGCCGCCCACAGTGCCGTCTCGTCGCTGGAGGACTTGTCCAATTGTCCCAACCTGCAGGTCGTGAACTGCGACTACTGCGTCCGTCTTGGCGACCTGTCGAAGCTGCTCCGCTCTCCTAGCCTCCGCGTCATCTCCGCCCGCCACAGCGGCGTCCACTTTCTTGCCGGCTTGAACTCGTGCCCGCTGTTGGAGGAGTTGCACCTTGACGGCTGCGTTGAGCTGCACGATGTCGACTCCGTTGCCGGGTGCCGAACGCTGCGCTGCCTCACCGTCTCCGGCAGCTCCGTTTACCGCGTGTCGGGGATATCGAAGTGCCCGGTGCTGGAAGAGCTCGCGATGGACGACTGCAAGAAGCTGACGTCGCTGGAGGGGGTTGGACCGTTGCCATCGCTGCGGAAGCTGTCCGCGTGCCGCAGCGGTGTGGCCCGTTTGGACGACACCTACACCAACTACTCCGAACTGCGCGAAGTGTTCTTCGACAACTGCGAGCACCTTAAGAAGCTCAACAACCTCGCAGGCGCGCCGAAGCTGTGCAAGGTGTCGGCGTGCGGCACGCCAGTGGCGGAGCTGAACGGCCTCCACACCTGTCCGGAGCTTCGCGAAGTGTACCTGAAGAACTGCAAACAGCTCACAGACCTCTCCGCGCTTGCTGGCGCGCCGCAGCTGGCAACACTGGTGGTCGCCTACAGTGGTGCGAAAACGCTCGGACCGCTTTTTCGCTGTCCGAGACTCACCGTCTTGGACGTCAGCGGCTGCCGCGACCTCATCAGTGTGGCGCAGATCGTCGGCCCCGGTTCGGCCTTGGTGACACTGAGAGCGGGAAGCAGCGGCGTCGCCATGGTGCAGGGCCTGAACGTATGCCCTCTCTTGGAGACCGTCGACTTCGACTCCTGCTCGAACTTGAAGGACTTGCGAGGCTTGGCTGGCTGCCCGCGACTGCGACGCATCTGTGCGCGCTACTCAGGTCTGACGACTGTGGACGGTCTCGCACGATGCCCCCAACTGGAGGAGCTCGAGATTGGCGGGTGCTTTGGCGTTTCCACGCTGGAGCCGTTGGCAGGTGCGCCGAAACTGCGCGTGCTTTCCGCGTTTGACACTGGCATCGAGGACGCTGGCGGGCTTGGTTCCTGCCCGGCGCTGGAGGAAGTTGACCTCGATGACTGCGAAGACTTGACAAGCGTGGCGGGTTTGCGAGGCGCTGCGCGTCTGAAGTCCGTCACAGCGCTGCACACCGACGTCGACGACGCTGATGAGCTGAAGGCAAGCTGTCCGCTATTGGAAGAAATTAAGTTGTAATGCTCAAAACCCGTAGCCTGCAAAAACTCTCACATTCTTTTTCTCGTATCTTTTTATAGTCGTTTCTGTTCATCTTGCCATTTTCAAACTTTCTTTTTTTCTTTTCTGTTTTCTCGCCATTTTTACCATCTTTTTGTTTCCTTTTTCCACCTGTCTCACTTGTAAGTTATCGTCCCGGTCCCTTTCAGTCCAAAACACGAACATTGAAAACCAATGAACTATAATATACCAGAGTGCGGGAGAGGAGAGCCTCGCCCGCTCAGCCACGTCCCCCCAAGCATCGAAAAACAAAAGATGTCAGAGCCCATTGTGGCTTCACAACTCCCTCCTCCTTTTCTCGAACGTTGCTCCCTTTCCGTTTTTCCTCGCACCTCCTTTTCTTCTAATAGGCGTCTATTTCTTTTCCCCCTCAAAAATCGTGCAGCTTCGTGTTCTCCTACGGTGGCGTAGAGGGAGGAGGCGCCGCTTGGGGCTTTTTCCTTTTGCCCAAGACTGGCGGAACCGCACCGCCCCCCCCCCCCAACCCCCAGGCGAGGGATGGCCGAGAAACGAAGAGCAAAACCAAAAAAAAAAAGAGACCTGACGCTGCTATGGGCCCGCGCCTGAGGTGAGTTTGCACGGCAAATCGAGCTTGGTGTTTCGCTTCAAATGTGATTGCTTCCTTATTTGCGCATCTCCCGTTGCTACCAGCAACAACGCACCGCCTCGTAGCAAACATCGTTGAAGCATTTAAATGCGTAGCCTGTTTTTTCGATTTGGCGTAATTTTTTTTTTTGTTTCTATAGCGCCGTCCGTTTTTTTTTTTTTTTTAAGCCTCACTCTTTCTTTTTTTTGCTGTTGCGTTTAGTCAAGTTTTCTTGTTTTCGCTCACTTTCAGTCAACCTTTGGCAAAATATAAAAAAAGCTATGCTATTGTGTAATTATTATTTTATTTTGTTCGAATGTCCGATTGAGTTTTCTATTATAAAGAAATTACTAGTGTACTCCCATTTAATAAATTGTGTCACTTTGATTTGATGCTTAAAGATAACCAGACTAAATTGTAATGGGATAGAGACCAGTGGCGGAAGATATATTTGCTGAGAAGAAACGGCAAAAATCACCTTTTGCTTTCATGACTACCCCTCAATCAACTCTTTGTCTCAACAACCGAACAATCGTTTTGTTTCAAAAAAAAAAAAACCGTATTTTACCATCACACGTTGCGCAAACAAAGGGTGTACTACACATTATCATCATACCTGTTGTTGATCGCTGCAAACGACAGAGAAATACTATTTAAAAAATAATAGGTTAATGCTCTTTTTTTTCCTCTCACATAGTTAAAGTTACGTTTCACTAATCGTTTTCACGATGGATTATCCTGACCTCAATTGTCAGACGTTTTACTCTCTTCTCCGGCGATTTCCCTTCATGGGAAGGCTCGTCATTGACACCGTTTCGCAATGCTACTCGCATATTGAGGAATTCGTGCACCGCCCGAAACGAAATGTGAGTGTTACGTGCTCGCACGCTATCAACGATTCCGTGTTCTTCTCTTCCACGTACAGCGCAGGCAGCACCTGTTTCAGCGTATCCCGGCTCAACAAGCGTGACAAGCAGTTGGAAACAGCGCGAAGTGACTGTGCTTACGTTACTGTTGGTAGGAAGAGCATTAACTCCTATGGCGTCCACTTCGAATCGCGCGACGACGTTAACTGCTGGTTCGATGCGAACCCGAAGTGCCAGACGTTCTTTGTGTCTGCCTTATTCTCCGACGAGTGGGAGGCGTGGACGCAGTTGGCGAGCAACGCCTGTGCTGGGCTTCGCTACAGCACCTCCCTCACACCCTCCACATTTGTTTCCTGTGGCGTGCAATCGTCTAGAACACAAGTGTCTGGCACTCTGTCCGTTTTTCACAGAGCACACAAAACGTTAGTTGGCTTTGTTAACATTATCGTGTCTCCGAATTCATTTAGCCCTATCGCTGTGTGCGAAAAAGCATTTTCTTGGGTTTCCGTTCGATATGTACAAGGATTAAATAGTTGCGCTTGCGAATTACAGTTTGCACCAAAAGGAATTTCAATTGGATATCGTCTTCAGCGAAGCAACGCAGGATTTCGCAAAATGTTGTTTTTTGAGTGGTTTTAATTGTTGTTTGTTTACCCGTCTGCCTGTAACCGTGAGGTTTTTTTTTTCTGAACAATTCTGCTACTCTGCACAAAGTGCAGCGCTTTTTTTTTTCCGTCGATTCATCACGTTATTTTACAAAGACCTTTACTGGCATCAAAGTTTTTTTTTTCTTTGACCTTTATTTATTGGTACTTTTTTCGAGCTCGTCAACAGCGACACGCAGTTAACGCAGCAGACCGAGCAACTTGGTGGCTCTTCCGGAAATATGCAACACCAATAATACATATCTGTTTCTTTCGTAAAAAAAAAAATGTTGGTCTATATTTTGATTCATTTTTTTTTTTTGCGAAAGGAGCTTCTTCACATTTTTAAAATAATTTTTTTGTGGCATTAATGCCGTTAACGATAAAAGAGAAATGAGTTGCAATTACACACACCGAAAAAAGGTTTATTGCTGATGGAGACAAGTGTAAAAAAAAGAACTTACAGAAGCAGATTCTTCTGCTTTCTGTTCTGAAGTAGACTGAAGCAACATATTTTCCTCGCTCATCTGCTTGCTGGTTGAACTTTACAAAATCGTTTCGCACACGTTGTGACTGTAGTTCCACAACACGTTTCTATTAATGACGCCATGGGAGCGAAAGTTCATAGTAACAATAATAAAAATAGCTTCTTTCATCGCGTGATTCACGACATACACCAAAAAAAAAAAAAACGCACACGAAAGGGGAGAGTTGCCCTCATGTCAGTGTCATTTAAACCATTATTTGTTCACTGGTAAATGCAACGAAGATTTGAATTAGCATTTCTCCTATTCCCGTAAGTTCGTCTCCTTTTCTTTATCCTTTGATTTTTCCTTTTTTTTTTTTTACATGATTTCGCTGTATCACTCCAAGGGCGACAAAAATAGCTCTCGTGCTTGGTCGAATTTAAGTTGAAAAAACTATCAATAAACAAAACAACCAAGCCATTTTTTTTTTTTGTAAACCACAGAAAGTGCGTTAGTAATATTTTATTTATTTGTAGTTAGCTATACTATTTTTGGTTTTTTTTTAAGCAGTTTGACTAAGATTGTTGTCAAAGAGGGGAAAGAAAAGAAAAACACAGGTGAACACAGTTTACTTGTGTCGACACCTCCACCGCGTGGAACGCTGTTTCTCTCAGCTCTGACGTTTTTACTTCTTGTATACCCCGCATATCACTTTCAGAAAATACATCAGGGCGAGTTTGCGCTTTTTTTTTTTCATTTGGCTAAGAGTTTGAGCACAATGAGTAACGTATGGAGGTGTTCCACCTGTCACAAGGTGAAAGATCTTAAAGGTCCGCACCTGAACGGCAAGAGCAGTGTGCGCTCCGACTGCTGGCCTTG
>JASAOP010002607.1:0-40752 GCA_030849055.1 Crithidia thermophila | reverse complement strand
GCCCAAGGTCACAGGTTCGACCCCTGTTGGGAGCACTTTTTTGGCGCTTTCAAGGTTCGATCTTTTTTTCATCGTGGGGCAGGGAGGGGGATGGGTTGAGGGGCAGTTTCGTATTTTCCCCCTTAGCCTGGGCAGGAGGAGAGGCGGAGGGAGTGGAAATAGGAATAGGAGGGGTGGAAAGAAAAGTGAAAGAAATTCTCTCAAAATTGTATTGTCCGTTTCTCAAAATCTAGAATGTAAAGCAGATGCAGTCACACGGCACAAAAGCAACCTTTTCATGTTACTTCCCGTAAATTTTTTTTTTTCGGAGCAATGCAAAACAAGAAAGAACGTGATGGTTAAAAGCTACTATACACGGAAAACTAGAATACATAGAAAAACAATAATCACGCGGTTCTGCGCGTCATCCCTCCTCGTCCTCCTGGTGCTCCTGGGATGGCGGGGCCTTGTAGTAGTTGGCATTCAAGAAGAAGAGCAGCGACTTGATCACCTTCTCCTTGTCCTTCCACGAGAGCTCATCAAAGAACACGCCGTTGGTCTTCAGCGCAGCCGTTGTGGCGCCACCGGTGCTGTTGAACGTCGCCGACAACCCTGGCGCTGCTGCTGCTGCACTGCCGTTCGGCCCCCACTCCACCTTCTCCGTCAGCGTGCCAGCCTTGCTGTTCGTCGCAGCCCCCATGCTGTGGCGGTAGCGCTGGCAGTCCGCCAGGGCCGTGTGGAAGAAGTTTTCCAGCTCGCTGCGCTCTCCCACGACTTTCGCGGTGAGCTGCCGCATCTGCTGCAGCTCCGCGCGGTGCGTCTGCAAGGAGTGGCGCGTCGACTTGAGTTCCTCCTCCAGCGACGCGATGCGGGCCTCGTAGCGCGCCTCCGCCTCCGCCAGCTCGGTCGCGTGCTGCCCCGTCACCTCGCGCAGGCGTTCCTCGAGCTGGTACGCCTTCAGGTCCGACTGCTCCTTCTGCCGCCCACGCGCCAGGGCGTGGTTCTTCAGCTCCTTGTGCGCCTGCTGCTGCACGGCCGCCTCCCGCCGTATCTGCACCCGCTCCGCGTCAATCTGCGACGTGAGCTGCATCAGGTCCTGCAAGTTGTGCGTCAGCGCGGCCCGCTCGCTTTCGAGGTTGCGGGTGCGCTCCAGCACACCCTGGAAGCGCTCCTCCAGCGCCCGCGTCGCGCGCGCCTCCACCAGGGCGTCGAACTCCGCCCGCATCGTCTTCTCCAGCGCAATCAGCTTCAGCTTGCGGTCCACCGTCTGAAAGTGCAGCGCCGCGATCTCCTTCTCGTGCGACGCCGCCAGCTCCTCCAGCTGCTCCTGCAACTGCTGCAGCTCCGTCGCGTGCTCCTGCCGCTGCTGCACGTAGCGGGACGCCTGCTGCAGGTCGTCGTGCAGCTTCGTCGTCACCGCCGCGTACCGTGCCAGCTCGGCGTCGCGCTCGCGCACCATGTCACCGTACTTGAGCTGCAGCGCCTCCTCCGCAGCGCGGTGGTTGTCCAGCAGCTGCGTGATGCCGGTCTTGTACGCCGTCGCCTCCGTCTGCATCTCCTTCAGCTTGTTCTCCAGGAACTGCACCACCTGGACGGAGTCGACCTCGTGCTGCTGCAGCGCGGCCCGCAGCTGTGCGTTCTCCTCCATGGCCGCTTTGTACTGCGCGTAGTACGCCTCCGCGGCCGCCTTCGCGGCGCCGAGGTCGGACTGCGCGATGGAGACGAGAAGAGGGTCGTCGCACGCGGCAGTGGCAGCGGTGGTGGTGCGGCGGGCGGACGCGCTCGACATTCCGCCGGCCGAGGACGGCTTAAAGGTGGCGCTGGTGCGAGCGCTGCGGGGCAGCACCATCGCCAGCGGCTGCGATGGGGGCGGAGAGGGCGACTTCGAAGGTGGCGGCGGTGGAACGGCGATGGAGACGGCCCGCACGTCGCCTGGGAGCGCGGTGGAGGTGGAGAGAGAAGCCGACGTGCGCAGGTACGGCAGCACCGCCGGCATTCCAGCCGACCGTGAGTTGCTGTTGCTGCGCATCCTCACCAGTCTCAGTCCCGATGGCAATGCTTCTTTGCCGTTATTGTTCTTTAACTTTATTTTGAGTAACTTTTTTTTTTTTTTTACATGAAAGACAGTTCTCCGCAGTGGAAATAGAAATCATTAAAATTTAAGAAAAAAAAAAGAGAGGAACATTATGTGTTAAGCTGATGATGATTGGAGAAAAAGATAGACGCCGAACGTGACATCAGTAGTTTGTTCTCGGGCAACGCCGAAACAGTTGAAGATTCTACTCAAGTACTTCTCCAAACCTAAGCGTATCTAGAAGAGCTTTGCCACCATAAGTGTGTGCTCTATTTTTTTAATTTGTCTTTTTTTTTTACAATTCAATATTAGATTACACGAAAACTGTGAAAACACCTCGTACCCACACAATCAACTCAGCACGGACAACCCACCTTCTCAGCGCTTCTCCGTGCCCTCTGGGAAGTCTTCTCCCGTCTCTCCGCTGAACTCGTTGCTCTCTTCTTCCACCTCTTCCTCTTCCTCCTCCTCGTTGGATCCTCGAGCTGACAGAAGATCCGCCACCGTCTCACCAGACAGCGCCACCAGGCGAGTAAAGTGCGAGGACGCGGCGGGGCGAAACAAATTCAGCAGCACCGACCCAGCCACGCTGACGTTGAAGGAGTCCACCATCGGGTTCGGCAGCGGCAGCGTCACGAGCTGGTACGGCACACTCCACGTGCCGTGCAGCGCACGCAGCCCCTGCGCCTCCGACCCGAGCACGACCATCGCGCCAAGGTGCGGCGGGGTCGGGGCACGCACACTGCTGGACGCCGTCGCCCCCGCCGGCGCGCCTTCCGCTCTGGCCTTGTCATGGGCAGCATTGTACACGTGGAAGCGCTTCGCCACCTCGAAGGCCGGGTCCACCTCCTGCGACGGCACCGCTAAAAAAGGGAAGAGGTGGTGCTGGGCCGCGATGCTGCTCAAAAGGGAGACGCAATCCTGCTCCGACGTGTCCGTTTCGTAGATGCGCAGCGTCGGGCTGAGCGCCGTGCCATCGCTGGCACGCAGCACCTTCTCCTGGGTCGCATCCACGCAGTTCACTAACACGGCAGCATCGTAGCCCATCTCCGCGGCTGCCCGCAGCAGCGCACCGACGTTGCTGGGAATGCGCAGGCCCACCAGCACCAGCATCGCGCGGACGCTGTGCGACCCACTGAGCGCACGATGCAGCGGGCGGTTGTCAGTCTCTGCAGCAGGGCTCGCTTTCTTTTGATCATCGTTCATGGACGGCGTGATCAGCAGCGACGTCGCGTCTGTGACGCAGTTCGTCGGCAGCGGAAACTCCGCCGCAAAGCCGTCGCTGTACTCGGCACTCAGCAGCTGCCGCTTCACCGCCACTGGGGAGCAGCGCACAATGACGGTAGGCAGCTCATCCTCCAGGCACCACGCCGGCACCTCCGGCTCCGTGTTCGGCACGTACACGACCGTCGGCCGGATCTTGTAGGTGCGCCAGATGCGCCGAATCGCGCTCGCCCCGCCCACCACGCACGCGTTGCTTGTTTGCCGCACGTGCTTGTTGCTGCGCAGCACCTGTGTGCCAGCCCAGAAATGCTGCCCGCTCAGCTCCTGAGAGGGAGTGAGGACGACAGAATCCTGCACGTCCTCCAACACAATCGGCCGCGTCGGCTCGTAGCGCGGCAGCGGCGGTGAACGCGGAGCGGCGCGACGCTGCAGGTGTGGCGGAACCTCTTCGCCATTTTCTCCTGCTGCGGCGGAGGTGGAGGACAGGACGTGTGCCTCGGCGATGTGCTGCGCATTGCCGAGGCTATGGCGGTCTTCTCCGTGCGAGGAGGGCAGACTGCCGCGGTGGGAGCGATGAGGGGGTGGGGTGGCGGATGCGGGGTAGGACGCTCTTCGCGGTCCTTGCCGCAGGAACCCACGGCACAACTTGAACATTTTGCTTTCCTTTTTTTTTTAACAAAAAGAAAAGGAGGAAAGGTAGGTTTTTTTTTTTTTGAAAGTGTAGCTTTTGGCACATATGTGGGTGTTGATGAAGAGAAACAAGAGACGGAGAGTAAAAGAAAAGAAATGTTGAAAAAGGTCACGGTCAGGCACTACAGAAGGCATAACTGTTTGGCGAAACACGCAACAAGAGGAAAATCGTACAACGGTCAAAATCTACTAACATTTTCTCCGGCTTTTGGAAACGAATAAAGTGATTGTAATTTGTCAAAGGCGGCACACATCAGCTAGCAAATTAATTACAAGCCATTTTTTTACTTTTAAGTTTGCGTTTTCATTTTTTTTTTAAAGGCAATAATATGATAGCGACACACACTACATGCGAGGAAAAGCTACTACCACAAAAGCACACAAAACAGCCATTCACCTGCAGTGATGCAACAAAAGAAAAGCAGCGAACAACCACAGCAACCACATAAAAAAAAAAATAGTTTTTTTTTTCTCTCACAGTGATGAACACTGGAGAAGTAAAGGAATAGCAACAGCAGAGGTTACCAGAAAAGGACGGCAGCTTAGCGAAGGTTCGGATGTGAGCGCATGGAGCGGCTCCACCCTCCCGTCGCCGTACCCGCGCGCGACAGGCGAACATCCTCCATGCCATCGCTCTCGCGGTCCAGTGCCTCGCGCAGCTCACGCGGCAGCACGTCGTGCGTGAAATTGTCCCACTCCGATTCCCGACCCGACTGGATGGCCTCCTGCCGCTCCGACTCGCGAGTTCGGCGCTGCTGCATGCGGCGTTTCCGTTCTTGACCTTGCTGAATCACCTTCGACAGCGTCAGGTCCTGCCGAAACTCGCGCTTCTCGCGGCTCTTGCGGGTGACAAGGTAGTCGGCGCGGTGATGCCACTGGATAAACGTCTCCTGCAAGAACTTCTCCGTCTTGCGCTGGTTGTTCGTCAGCACCCAACAAAAGTCTTCCTCCGCACGCGCCTGCACGCGGTTCTTCAGCTCGTCGCTCCAGACAATGTCAGACGTGCTGGTGCCGCCCTCCGAGTGGTTGCGCAGGCCGCAGCGCAGCCGCTCCTGGTCGTTCATAAAGTTTGCCAGCAGCTCTGCTTCTTTGGTGGGTGGGAGCTGGAAGGAGAGCTCCGTGAAAAACCACTCTAGCCGCGGAATGCACTTGATCTCCTCCGCCAGCGCCATCACCTGGCCGAGGAAGAGGTACTGTGCGCTGTGATTCAGAAAGTCAAAGCGCTTGCCCACGCGCAGCTCCTCGGACTCCGGCACGGTGCTGCTGGGAATAAGGTACCACCCGGCGGGCTGGCTGGACCAGCACGAGGGGACGAAGGCGGACGCGCCACTCACCAGCCGACACAGCAGCGTGGGGCGGAGCATGACTCGATGCAACTAAAAGAACTGAACAAAAAGATTACACCACAGAAATGAATCGATAAATTAAAAAAAGAAAATTTGAAAAAAAAGGGGAAAAGAGACGAGGGAAAACGTGGGCGGCGGAAACAGGTAGTAAGAAAGCGTGACATTGAGAGTTTAGTGGGTGCATGCGAAGCGATTAGTGAACTGTACAACCCTTGTCCTTGCGACATTTTTTTCTCCTTTCACCTTCTCACCATCGTTTCTCTTAATTTTTTTTTCAATCGTTCTCTTTTGTTTTTTCGTACCAGACGGTGATTTTATATCAGATGGAAAAAAAAAAGCCACCTCGTGGAGGTCCTGCATCACGCCTCACCGCTGCAGCGACATTCACGCTGACTCTGACGGAACCTGGTGCTGCTAGAAACCTCGCCTTTCTCTCGCCACCTGCTTTCGCAATCCTGCCATGTAGGCGTCGAGAAAAGAGATCTCCTCCGTCAGCATAGACGTGAGCGTCCTGTCGTACAACACTCTCGTTGAGTACGGCAGTTCTCTGGAGTTCAAAAACATTGGAACGGCGTCAAGATCTATCGAGACTCCAGACACGAGACAGAAGTTCGTGAAGCTTCCTTCCAGGTATCTCCGCAGCTCCCACATCGACGGCTCAAACATGTCCGCAGCCACCTTGAGAGCTTGCGCTTGAAAGGGGACCAAATCTGGTGACATCAGCCCCACTCTGTTCCAAGACGACCAGCAGTCGTTGACCACCGTCGGAAAGGTGATGCGCCGCACCGTCGGCACGCGTTCTCCAGAAGGTTGCTGTGAGGCCATGAGGCACGGTTGTGCTGACCTCGCATGCCTGCTTCTCGTGTCATTCGGCGGCGTCCAACTTTGCAAAGACGGCTCGGCGCGCGGTCTCGCCTCCATTCGTCGTACCTTCGTGGCTTGAAGGCCCTCTCCACCACCGTGGCAGCGGTGTGTCCGCGTCCCTGTTGCTGGCGTCGCGCTCCTTGGTCGCACCACTGCTGCTTTGCTCGGCTGGCACGCCACCTTCTGCAGCGTATCGACACGATGGTGCTGGTCGCACACTTTTTGTAAAAACTCGGTTTCTGTTATCGTCGCTTCAGATCTATGCGATCTGTAAAACAGCGTCATTGCCAACCGTTGACCGATTCCATGCTGATCTGCCCAAAGTTCTGGATTTTTAAGCCCTCCAAGAATCCACTGCACTAGCGCGTGGTACGCATCCGCCACTGGCGGTGCTCGTGGCGCTTGTCCGCGCAAGAAGATCTCTTGAATCTGTTTTTCCACGCTGTAAAGATCTTTCCCCTCAAACAGCGGGCGGTACGTGCTGAGAATTCGCGGGTTAAAGTTTCGTCGCACACTTTGCGAGGTGTGCGCACCGTTCTCCCGGAGAAGGGTAGCCCGCGACCGGTACTGTGGCAGCGGGTCTTTCACAATCACCCTTGTGCCGCGCTGTGCGGGCCAACCTGCAATGGCCGGCGCGGTGGCCGCTGTAATTTGTACCGGCGTTGTCTTGGTCGCCATAAGCTTCCGGACCTCCCTTGTGGAAGAGTCGAAAGCTTCGCGAAGACACCCAAGCCGAAAATTGGTGTCGGCCGCTTTTTTACTCAGCTCGTCGCATTGCGCGGACGTCTTCGAGACCGCCGTAGCAAGTTTTGCAATATCTTCTGAAAGCCGCGCTGACCTCGCCGCATTCTCCTCTGCCGTACCCTCCGTTAGCCTCTTCGACATTGTGTGAGGAGTTGTCTGGAGCGTCGCCGCATGATTTTGCTCCTGTTCCTGTTGTTTGTCAAAACGTTTTCCCATCGCCTCGATCCTTAGCAATAGCGCATTCGTCGTGTCGGTACTTTCCTTGGCGATCTGGTCACACCATTTTTGCACTTTTGCCATCTGGAGCTCCATCATATCTGTCAACTCCTGACGTAGAGTGGCCAACCATTCGTCAGTGCTGTTGTTGCGGCGTTCCGAGCCTGCGAGTGGACTACCCAGTAGCGTAGCAGTGTTGCGACCTGCGAGGTGTTCGCCTGTCCTTGATCCTGCTCCCGTTACCGCCACGCCAGCGGTCGGCGGCCGTGAAGCGAAGGTGCCCGACATCCCAAAGCCGCCTAGTCCTGTTGATGGGGTGGTCGAGCATGAAGCAACAGCGCCTTTGTAGATTTCAGCTCGCGTCGTGTGGCGTACCATACTCTGGACAACAGCAGGGTTGTCGATACGTAAACCCGTCGCCCTGAACGGAAAATCACCCCAGTTTTTCTCTCCAGTCCCATCGGAATAGAAAAGGCTGCTACTGCGTCGCACGACGCGAACGTTCATCTGTCGGTCCTCCTGACTCGCCGCGTCTCGGCCGCGTAGGCAGACGTCGTAATGCACGCCCTCCTTCGCTGCTGCGAAGAAATCACAGCTGACGTGGAACATTGTGTCCAAATTTAAAGGAATAAAACTCATTTTGAGAAGGGAAAGGAAAAAAAAAAGAGATACGTAAACTACATGCAGAAGAAAAGCAGAGAAATAAATATCGGTAGGGCAACAAAAGAGACAAAAAAAAGAAAAGAAAAGTAGCGATAACTCTTTTTTAAGTACTTGCGATTGTACAGGAAAAAAGCGTGATCTTACTAACGAGATGTTTTTAATATTATGACAGACGCTGTGAGGAAACAAGATGAAAAGAGAGAAAGAGTATTAAAAAATGTATTCACGTAAACGGCGTTGAGGTGTCCCATTTCATTCAGCGGTCCAGACACATTCCAGTTTTTCCACCGGCCCTTCGTGAAGTCCGCAAGCTCCTAAAAGGGAGGCAGTGCAGAGACGCTCCTATTAAAGACGACTGTTATGCTGCGTTCGAGAGAACTCCTAACCTCTCAAATTGTTGCTTGGTCAAACACCAGAGGTGAAGAATCAACGAAGGGAAAAAAAACATATGGCATTGCAGCACTCATTATATCCATTGGAGCAAATATTTTTTTGTTTTTGTTGCTCTGAAAGCGGTGGCAGTGTATAAAGTAACCTAAAATTCATGTTAAGGGAGTAAGTCGAAGTAAATAGTGGGACGCAATCCTCGGCGCTATCGCAGCGCCAAGCAGTGCGGGCACATGCCAATCGTGTGATTCACAAAGTCGTTGCAGGCGTCGCAGCGGAACGACGCACACGACTCACACTGCCACACCCGCGGACCTTCCACCGATCCTACCCCGTTGGTAGAAGTCAAAGATGACGATGCCGCCTTCTGTGATAGCGTTGCTGCTGCTGCTGCTGGGATGCGTTTCATGCACAGAGAACAGCGCACCGGCTGTTCATTCGTCGCCTCCACGACATCAGGCTGCGTTGTCTTTTGCGCGTTGGAAGGCTCCTTCACCGCACCGGAAGGAGGGGACGACGGTGGCGCCCGTTGCACCACGCGCAGCCTCTTCGCCGCCGGCACGAGCGAGTTGTGCGAGACGTACGTGCTGTACAGCATCGGCGCACTGCAGAGCAGCAGACGACACAACGGGCACGTCGTGGGGACAGACAGCTGAATGAGGTGACACTGGGGACACGCGAGATAGAACGACGCTGCCGTGGTGGACGACCCATTGCTTTGGTCCTGCAACTTCTGTTGTTGTTGTTGTTGTTGTTCGGAAGCCGGCGGTGCCTCAATGTATACGGGGCACCCAATCGGAATCAGATACGGCGCCTCCGCGTCGCCCTCCCCTTCCCCTTTCCTGCTGCTCCCTCCCTCCACGCCATCTCCGCTTTCCGTGCCCTGCCCCACCGCACTGCGCCGCCGCTTGGCCTGTCGACGACTCGTCAACAAACCTCTTGCCGCCGCAGCGTGGGCGCGGTGGGCGGTGGCCAGCTCGTCCACGATGTGCATCAGGTGGTCGTAGTTCAGCGGACAGTACAGCGTGCCACCCGTCTCGACGGCGCACACGTCGAACACGTGCACGGCACCGACCAGCGAGACCACGTTGATGTGCACCGACAGCGCGGCAAGTGTGTTGACAACGCTGAAGACGTCGGTCGGGTCAATGAGCGTCACGGCAGCCGAGACAAGGAGAATGTTCAGCTGCGTCGCCGAGCCTTTCCACGCGGCACGAATGTCCTTGTGGGTCAGCGCGGCGGTTTTTCCGCTCGTGCTGCCGTTCGCGGACCTCGAGGCCGCCGCTGCCGCCGCCACCTTGCGCATGTCCACGAGCTCCGACATGGCCATGCGCAGCCCGTTCTCGAGCGACATGGCGCCGGAGCCGCCGTGGAGAAAGATGTCCCGTTCCAGCACGTCGACGATTTCGTTGCGGTTTGTCGTGCAGGGCAGCAGGCGGTGGCTGACGCCGTCGCGCATCACCACGATGCCGAGGGAGGCGAGAGGGGTGGAGTCGAGGTACTTCTCCACCAGCCGCAGCAGCGGGGGCCGCATGGCGAGAAGGTAGTTGGGTAAATAGTCGGAGCTGCTGTTCATGGCCTCACTACCATCCATCAGCAGCACCGTGCGCAGCATTTCCGCGTCCTTTTCTGTCTCCTGGAAGCGTACGTAAGAAAAAGTTGGAAAAACAAGGGCAGCTATGATGTCAACAAGCCTAAGAGTTTTTTTTTTCACCCTACAAGCTTTTTTTTTCTTTGGGTATATGTATTTGCGTACGTTTCTTGCGCGAGCAATGGGGGACAAAGAGAGGGGGTAGCAAAGGGAAGAAGATAGATTTCATACCTGTTTTTCTTTTCTTTTCAGACCTGTGTCCCACTGAACATGAAAAAGGAAGATTATTGGTGTGGCAAAGCGAGAATTACATTCGACGTTTTTAAAGGTTTTGTTTTCCGCTGTATTCTATAGAAGATGATCGATTTTTCGAGTCAAGCTTTTCGATGTGCAAGCGAGACATCTGCAAGAAAAAAAAAAACACACAGACGTTGGCACCATTCATTTGAAAGCGATTTTTTTTTTTTTAGATAGAGGCATTTATTGTGAAAGCCATTGCGACGGGCATGTCAGCAATAGGCCATAGTAGCGAGTAATAATAACAGTAATAATAAGTTCTAACAACGAACATCCAGGAAAATAAATAATAATAAATAAGGCACCACGATAAAAAAAAAAGGTGTCAAATACCAAACAATCAAACAACAACAACAACAACAACAACAACAAAAGGCGAGCATCAGCAGCACGCCCCACACTGACACAGCTTCCATCTTGCATTTCTCACGCTCACTCCTTGCGAAGACACCGCGCACACTTGCAGTGGAAGTTGCGCTTTTCGAGCTCCGCCGTGCGTTCCGCATATCCCAAGTTCTTCAGGTGCGGGTAGTAGTTAATGGTCAACTCCTCTCCGCGCGCGACGTCGCGGGTGGTGATCATGGCCCCTGTCTGCGCATCCTCCGACACGTTAGCCGCGCAGGAGTGGTTCAGCATGGCACGCGGCAGGTTCAGCTCGACGCCGCCGTCGCGGTGGAAGCAGTTGGCCGTCACGCGTGCGAGGACCCCCACGAACTCCTCGTAGGAGACAATGGTGGAGATGTGCAGGGCGCGAGCGAGGCGCTCGTAGAGGTGCAGCATCGACCCGCACAGCACCTCCGGGCTGAAGGTGAGACGACCGGACAGAATGCGCAGCTGGCCCATCGCCGACGGCACCACCTGCAGCAGCAGACCAGCCGCCACGAGCCGCAGCGTCAAGAGCTGCGCCGCGGCGGCGTTCTGCTCCGCCACGCGCCCGGCCTTCTCCGCATCTTTCATCTGCGAGAACACGTCCAGCTCGATACTCTGAAAGTCCTTGTTGGTGCACACGGCACCGTGGTAGCTCGCGAGGGCCTCAGCGCGGCAGTCGCGGCTGCAGTACTCCTCGTGGCAGTGGTGGTTGTCGCAGGCGAAGCTGCGCTCCGGCAGCGGGGCTCCGCAGCACGCGCACAGGCCTTCGTCGGTCGGGTACAGCATCCACGGGCTTGTGGGCTGCACCACTGTTGTGTTGTGCGGCAGGTTTTCCAGCGCCCGCACGCCACGGCCGACGTCGTCGTTGATTTTCTCCACGGCGCACTGCTTCGAGAGCATCGGCTTCACAAAGATGTGCAGGTGCGAGTCGGTGGCCGGGTAAACGCCGGTCTGCGTCGCGGGAAAACTCTCCAGCGCTGTGAGGCAGCGCCGCTGGTGCTCGCCGGAGAGGGTGAGGACGGAGGCTGCCGTGTTGTAGTCCGCCAGGGCAAAGTACGGCTTGCCCAGGGCGTAGTAGGCGTTGCCGCGGTAAAGGAAGGCCTCGGGCGGGGTCTGCGGACCTAGGGTGTTGATGACGTGGTGGCAGTGCCGGCGAAGGCTCTCGGCGCCTTTCCACGCGGCCTTGATGCTGCTCGTACTCATTCCGTCGCTACAAAAGGGAAAATACAGCGTTTAGGTAAATAAAAACAATTGTAGACGCGTGTGAGTGTGTGCAGTTGCTGTACAGACAATCCTACTTTTTTATTATTTCAAATTGCCGCGTTGTGTGTCACAAGAAAAAAAAAGAAGAGAGAGGTGCGATTTAAACCTGAAACAAAGCATACTACAAACACTTGTTTGGTTCGTGAAGAAGAAACTTCAAAAAAAAAATGAATTTTTATCTAAAGCTATGATGGTGCATTGTTGCCGTCTGCTGCAACGCAACGATTGCCATTGCTCCCGCGTACTGAAAAAGCACTAAAGATGTTTCCATTCACTCACGTCAATGGACACTATAACCTTTTCTTTTTTCGCTTTGGTAAAATTTAAAAGAAAACAAAAGATGACTTAAGACGTTAGATACTGTGAGAGAAAAGAAAAGAAATATTGACAACTAGATAATAACAACAGTAACAACATCCTAACTTTACCCACTCACCACCACACGTACGAGGAGCTCGTGTACTTCTCCCGCTCCTGGTCCGCCCACAGCCGCTCCCGCTGCATCAGCGCCTCGTAGCGCCGCAGCTGCCGGTTCGACGCGTCCAGCCGTGACGTGTTGAGTGCCACGAGCTGACCAATGCTGAGACCGACCATCAAACCAAGGGCACCGCCGACGACCAGCCCGGAGGCGGACATGCGGAGGGCCAGTCCCACATCATTCAGCACCCACCACGGCAGCACGCCCACCGTGGCGCCGGAAAAGGCAAGTCCCAGGACGTAGTTCGAGGTAGAGCGGTACTGCGCGTCGTGCGCCGGCAACGTCCGCTGCTTAATCCTGCGCATGAGACGATCCCCCATGCAGAAGGCGACGGCGAAAAGAGTCGTGTTGCCACCCCACTTCACCACGCTGGCGAAGACGGACATGTTCAGAATGGACAGCACGCCCACGCCGGAGGCTTTCAGGAACTGCACGTCCACGTTCATGGCCTGCACGGCCTTGGCAGTGCCCTGCACCAGCCCGATCGCGATGCCGCACTTTGTGCTGAACCAAATGAAGGACGGCGCGGAGTCGAGGAAAGGGTCGAGGCCGTAGAAGTCAACACGCGGGCGGTACTCGTTGGCGACCTTCGTTAAGGGACGGCCAGTCTCCACCGACTCCATCAGCGCCTGCCACGGCGCGCTGAAGAAGCCGAGGTTGCGCTTGCGGCTCGACGCGGCGTCCTGCTCCTGCGAGCGTCTCTGCAGCTCCGACAGCAGCGGACTTTCCCCGCGCGGCAACACACCGATCGGGTGATCCTCCGCCGTCGCCGTGGAAGATGTGGAGGACGTGGAAAAGGTCTTGGCATTATTCGCATTGCTGGTGTTGCTGCTGCTGCTGGTGTTTGCATCAGCTTTGCTCGACCCACTAATATTAGTGGCGTCACTGCCGGCCATTTCTGCGGTGGCCATGTTCTGCTGGAGCCACCGCGCCTCCTCTTCCAACTTGTGGTGCGCCTCCACGTTGCGGACGGCGTATTGCTCATCCAGCGGCACCGACAACCCTAGATAACGACGTGCGCGTGCCACGAAGCCCATCACGTCGTTGTCCGCCTCAAAGCGCCGCTGCCGCTTCACCTCCTGCACGGCCTCGGCCACATCCAGCTCCTTGCGGTACTTGTTCGACCACAGCGACGTACTCTTGCGCTCCAGGTCGGTCAGCGGGGTGCCGTCGATGGCGGACAACTTGTCCTCGAGCCACTGCGGGGGGCGGGTGTGGCTGTCGGGGCCGCGGACGTGCATGCCGGAGTAGTTGGTGCGATTGTGTTCATCCATGACGTAATTGCGGGCGTCGCGGAAGGCGCCGGTGGCGGTGTTGTCGGCATAGACTTCACCACCGCCAGCGCTGTAGTACGGCACACCCGGCTCCCGCTCCTTGTAGCGCTCCACGTTGAAGAGCTTCGTGAAGGCCTCGTCATTCTGCCGCACCGAGCCTTTGCTGGGCTGCATGGCTGCTACTCTCTGAGATCTTTTTAGTATGCGTGTGTGCTATTTGAAACTTGCAAAAAAAAAAAGAGGAATAAGACAATAAAAATGAGGGAATGTGCAGCTTAGAAATACAACCGCTGGCAGTGCACAGCGTGTGGAGTATATTAGAGCGGTAAAAGGAAGGGAGGGGAGAAAAGGAAAAAGATGGAGAGGAAGAAGCGAAGAGCTTGTGACATCGTTAAAAGAGATTTACTTTTGGTGTGCAGCATTCACGCCCAATTGCAAACGCACACACGAGAATAAATGAGTAAGCGGCTTAGTTTGTGAGAACAGATGCAGACCCATAATGTGGAGCGTCTCATTCAACTATGCTTTGTCTTCTCAACCTTAGCAAAGCTGTCATCAACTTGACATCGTCTTCTTATTCAGAAATTTTTGTTTTACCAATCGATATTGAATCACGGTGTGATAAAAAAGGTAACAATAAATAAAAATAACGGACAACCATAGCAAATAGAGAAAATGATTTCTGACTGTAACTATTTGAGTAGAAAAATGGCACAAAAAGAAGAGAAAAAAAAACCAACAACTATAGCTCACGGATGAAAATGATCAGAAATTACAAAAATGAGCTCAAAACCGAGTTGCAAAACACCTACAGCTCACACACACACACACACACGCCGACAGAGAAAACAGAGCCACAGGTGTCTTTTTTTTTTTTTTCTGACGTCTAGATGATACAGTTTCCCGACATCCACCGCTTCGCTATTGTCGAAAAGCGATTCGGGTCGTCCTTCAGAATCTGCGCCGCGGTCTTCGCCACGCCTGGCAGCGGGTCGTCAAAGTTCGGCATCACAAACAGCATCTCAATGGCGACCACCATATCCTTAATCGTGCACGACGGCAGCCATTCAGTTTGCAGTCCCAGACACACACCCCAGTCCTGCTTGTTTTCGTCGCCCTCGATGTTCGGGTGGAAGATGCGCTGCGGACCGGTGTAGCGCACCTTAGGCCCGCTAAAAGGGAAGTCGTCGGAGAAGACGAGGCGGAAGGTGAAGGTGCCGCCCTGCCAGATGCCGCGGCGCGGGGTGTGCGTGACGTGGATAATGTACGTATCCATCGGGTCGACCGTCACGATGCTCGACACGCCGTCCAGCTTCTGCATGTCTCCGCGAATGCGACTTTGGGCGGTGTTGATGGGGCTGACGAAGCCGGCGGTGGAGTGGGCGTTGGTTGTCGAGGCCTCGCCGTCGCCCTTCTGCTGCTGCTGCTCCTGCAGCCGCTGCTTGCGCTCCTTCGTGAGTCGCGACAGGCTCATCTTCGTTCACTATCCAAGAAGAAGAAGAAAAAGAAGTACGCTGTTTAATCTTTTTTTTTTTTGAGAAAGCTAAACTAACAGGAAAAAAGGATTGCGTGCGGGGACAAATGTAAAAGTAGCGAGGAAGCAGTTCCACAAGTTTTTTTTTTAAGCTGCAGAGAACAAACACGCACTCACAACCCACTACAATCGAGGGAAAAGAGTAAACGAACTTTTTGTTTCATTCGCAAAAGGGCCCGTAAAATGATAGTCAAGAAAGGTAAGGAAGCATATTTAAAGAAATGGAAGCGTTATCAGCGAAAAAAAAAAGCAGATCGGCAATACAGGAAAAGACAAACATTAATTTGTGGTTTCATTCAGTTCGTCTCCTCTTGTGTCCTTTTTTTTTTCGTGTGAACAAATGAAACACCTTGTGCGTCCTATTCGAAACGCATGTTAAGCCGTAGGCGATGGTTGCGAGCCTTAAAATGAAACACTCTCGCGCAAACAATTTTGTGCAGTTTGCTAAAGATGCAGATACACAGGGTGCGTTGAAGACCAGCAGTGTTGCTGGGCTGCTCTTTATGCCATCTGCCCTCGTCCCTTCTTTGTTTTTTTTTTCAGAGCAAAGATTCCAACTGTTCTTCTTTTCTTGTTCAGCGTTGTCCGCTCTCATGCAAGAGCAAACGCTGTCTAGGTATAGTAACAAGGTGAGATAAACAAACTGTAAACAAATATGGTACAAGAGGTATTTAAAACATAAAAAAAAAAATGGAAATAACAGGTGAGAAAGAAAAACAATTTTTCCCCTGCGTGAGGCAGGCAGGTAGGCAAGGATGCGAACCAGAAAAGAAAAAAATGTAGAGAAAACCAAGAAGAAAATAAATTAATCTGATGGTACAAGTGAAGGAGGAAAAGTACACAGGAACGGAATTATAAATAGAAAAAAGTAGAAAAACATAAGCATCACAAACTTCGTGTTCGAGAAAAAGGTGTACCGCCAAAGTAGAAAAAAATTCACTCACGAAAGTGCAAGCTCATCACAATTAACATCCTTGCAATAGCATTAAACATCCCATCACGTGCAGCAGAATTTGCAAGACAACACACATATCTGCCATCAAGACAGAAAAATTAAAGAAGCACTATCACTAAGTCTAGAATCATACCGAGACATTGACGTTTTACCGCAGCTCCACCTCTTCATTCATAAACGCCAAGCTATCCCGGTCCGGCGAGGCACTTCCACACCGCCCAGCAGCGATGGCAGCCGCACGCGCACGCAGCGCCGACCCGCCACCGGCGCCCGCCGAGGCCGAATAGGGCGACCCATTCAACGACGATGCACTGGACGGGCTGTAGAAGCTGCGGTAAAGATGCGGCGACGACTCCCGCAACTCACTCGCCGGGAAGCACCGCCAAAACCGCAGCGTCTCATCTCCCGCCGCCGACACCACCGTCTCCCCATCCGCCGACAGCGCGAGGTGCAGCACGCGTGAGGTGTGCCCGATCAAGTTCGCAATGCGGCGCAGGGACGGGTACCGCCAGATGCTCAGCTGGTTGTCCGTGTAGCCGTGCGCGGTGACCAGCTCCGTCCCTGCGCGATTCCAGACGACGCCGCACACCTGACTGCCGGTGTTGATGTGGTGCACGCACTCCCCGGTGAGGGTGTTCCAGAAGCGCAGCGACTTGTCGTGCGAGCCGCCACCGCTCGCGAGGAGCGCCGGCTGCTGCGGGTTCCAGCTCAGCGCCTTCACCGCCGCCGTGTGCTTGTTGAGGTAAAACAGCGGCTGAGCAGAGGAGGACGAAGGGAGGAGAGGACTGCCACTGTTCGCGCTGGTGTTGCTGCTGCTGCCGTGGATGCTGCGACGGTCCCACAGCAGCAGCTGATTGTCGTTGCCTCCACTCGCCAGCATAGCCCCGTCAGGCGACCACTTCAGTCCACACACCTCCGTTTCGTGCCCACGCAAGACGGCGGTGGCCGGCATCGGGGCAAAGGCGGAGGCTGGCGAGGCTGGCGCCCACTCTCGCAGATCGCGCAACACAATCGTGCTGTCCCGACTACCCGAGGCAAGCAGGCTGCCCCCCTGCGGCTCCCACGACAACGACACGACGCGGTCGGTGTGCTGCCGGTAGGTGTGCACGACCTGCTGCGCCTCCACATCCCACACCTCCACCGTGCCACTGTTGCGGCCCACAGCGAGGTGGCGACCGTCTGGTGCCCAGTTCAGACCGCACACGAGGTGCGCGCTGGCCGACCGCGTGTCGGTGGCGGTCGACGTCGCCACCCGTGGCAGCTCGGTGATGCCGCACGTCTTCGCGTCCCACAGGTACACGCAGCTCTGCAGCGCCACACAGAGCACATCCGAGGCGGTCGACCAGTCGATGAGGTTCATGTAGAAGTCGTCCTCCATGTCCGCCGCGTCGAGGATGCGCTCGGGGGTGTGCGGGATGACGCGGAACGACGGCGAGGTAAAGTTGCGAGTGCGATTGCACTCGAAGACGACCCCCAGCGAGGCGTCGTAGCGCTCCGCTTCCGACATGCCGTGCAAATTCACATCGGAGTTGGCGAGCGGCAGACGACCGTACGTGGACCGCACCGACGTTAATGCGGAGGCGGCCGCCGCAGCAATCCGTGCAGTGCGTCGGCCGCGGCTGTTCTCTGCGCCGCGATTGTCCCCCTCCCACGCCTGATCCTCCTCCGCTTCCGCATTTGCGTTCCGGTAGTGCCGGCGGTGAAAGGCATTTTCCTCCTCCTCGCTGTCACGATCATCATCATCATCATCATCATCATCATCAACATCATCATCAACATCGTCGTCATCGTCGTCCGCGCTGTTTTCGTTGTGACAACCAACGCCGCCACTCTCGCCGTCACGGCTGCGCAGGCTGGCCAGCGTCGACGCGAAGTCCGCCACCGCCGCCGCCGGGTCCGCCACCTCCGGCGACCGCGGCGTGGTCGGCGTGCGCAGCGACGAGGACGCAAAGGACGGGAGGTTGGTGGACGGCGACGGGTCGGCCCAGCTGCCGTTGCCCGACACGGAGGGAAACGACGGTGGTGGTGGTGGCGCTGTGGGACGCATGGCGGTGTCGTTGACGCTCAGCACCGTCGTCTGCTCGACATCACTGAAGAGCGTGCGGGCCAGCTTCGTCGTGTAGGGCTCTAGCTCCATCGCCGAAGCGGGGAAGGAAAAGTTAGGCGGGCTGCCAGCGTCGTTGTCTGCAGCGGCGTTGGCGCTCATCGCTGAAGCGTTGCTCACGCTGCGATCACGGCTGCTGCGCACGGACGGGTCCAGGTGCATCTTTGCGAAAACTTCGCTGAGTCGCGTGCTGCCGGCGCGTGGCAGACTGCCGTGCGGCCGCGGTGATGCAACGCCCCTGTTCGGTGAGCTTTGGTCCACGGCGTAGCGCGTCGGTGACGGGTAGCCGCCGTCGCGGAGCGACCCGCTCGGCATCGAGGCCGTGTCGCGCGATGGGCTGCGCACCGAAAGATGGCGCTGCTGCGCGGCGCGGATCAGCATGGGCGTCTTGCGTTCTGCCGAGGTGAGAAGGAAGTGCGCCATGGACCGGTCCTGCCGCGACGAGGGGCACACGTAGCGGTCCAACGAGGACTGCGACGAGCGTGGTGGTGGGGTGGCGGAGGTGGTGGGGAAGGGCTGCTGCAGCTGGCGGTGGTCGGCGCGGCGCTGACTCAGCGGGGAGGAGGCCCCGCGTAAATTGGAAGACGCGACGGAGCTGGGCGTGGCGACTGGGCGGCGCGGCGCAGGCGACGAGGGTGACGCGAAAAAGGCCGCCGTGCTCGACTGCGTGCCGCGCGGTGGTGTGCCAAGCATCGTGTTCATTAGCTTGTTTGTTCCCCGTTGATGTATGTGTCTGTGTTGCGTTTCTGACTTTTTTTCTCTTTCGCTTCAAATAGAATATAGTTTTTCTGATGCTGTAGAGCAAGGTTAAAAAAAAAAAAAAACTCACCGTTTTTCGTACACAAAAAAAAAATTTAAAAAGGCTTAAAAGCCGTGATTCTGTTGATGAGTTGGTGTGAGCTCTTTCTGAGCAGATCGTGCGGGTTTGAGGAAAGTGGGAAAAAGCCGACTGATGTACGTCCCTTTAACTGTCTAATTCACCGCAAAGACCGTGGCCCTTGGCTTGCGCACAACAGAGGACTGCTGGCACGGATCCGAATAGTATGACGTGAGGTTGCAGGCAAGCAGACGCTTTTATAATACGAAACGGACTGCGCTTCACTAGAGCTGTTCGCCTTTTTGGTGAAAGTGAGAAGAAGAAGGACGAAAGGAGCAGCTATCGAGTATCTGAAGGCGCGGCAACGCTTTGAGAAAAGCTATTTTAAGCACGCACAAGCAACCAGACACACAAAAGCTCACACAAAAATGTAAATGAAAAGCTGGACCAACCACAATGCCTGAAGTGCGGCAACATCGAATCGAACGGAAAAAAAAAAATGACGGTTGGAATAGAGAAAAGAAAAGATGGAATAAAGAAGAGACGTGATGGTGGAACTGGTGACAAAGCTTGTCGAGTAGCCAATGACGTTGCTGAATGTTGTTGTGTACAGTTTTTTTTGTTGTTGTTGAGGTGAGCCAAAAGCGGTGCAGCCAATGACAATGGTGACAACATCAGCCTAACAAGCTAGGGCACAAGAAACTCATGCCTGCGAAGCTTTGTTCTCACGCACACCTGTTAAAAACACCGTTAATAATGACAAACTCTTTGTTTTGCTTCGAAGACACCAAATGCCACTGTCTTTGTCACAGAACTCAAAAACCCATCCGTACTCGCTAGCCGGACATAATTATTTTTTCTTGTACTAGTTGTAGACTTTCACTTTAGGAATGTAAACATGATAGCATCAGGAACGCTCGAAGGTAAACGGACAACAGAATGAGAAGAGAAAAAGAAAGAAAAATAAGGTAAATAGACAAATAATACATAGTACGCGAACAAAATGAGAAAGACAAAGAAATAGAGAAACAGCAAACATGCACAATTAAATCACCAGTGGCGACAGCTCCACAAAAAAAAAAAAAAGAAGATAGTCACAAAATATTTTGAAGCAAGAAAACAAACTTTATTGAAAGCAATGCTGATAAATAGTGATGTATGTGGCTGCGAGATGTTTTATCGAGAAAGGTGCGTTTATTGATCTTGGGAACAAGAAAAATAAACAGGGTGAAGAGAGAAACAGGGAGAAACACACGTGCTGCAATATAAACATAAAAAAAAGATAGAGAGAGAGAGCTGTAAAGCACAAAGAGTAGGGAAAAATCACGCACATAAAATAGTTTGTAGGAGAAACTTATCAAGCGGAAAACGAAAAGCGAGACGGAAGAGGAAAACAATGCCGGAAAACGAGAAAAAAAGAAAAAAGAAAACGATGACGGAAAGAAAACAACAAAAGCAGCATAGTGTGTAAAGTAACGGGGATCAAAAAAAAAAAAAAAAAACGTATGCGCCAACTGCTTTACAGCGACACCCTTTCAAAAACAATTCGGGAAACCATACATCTATCCATTTACTAAGAACACATAAGAACCCTTAAAAGAGGAATGATAACAATAATAATAAAAAAGCAAGTAGGGAGGAACTCAAATCAATTTTTTTTATTGATGTGGGTTTTTTTTGTTTCCAACTATCATCGATAACACTTCATCAATAACGATCAGCAAGAGTAACGCCAGCGTCAACAACAGCATTAGCACTGGCGTTTTGATGTTCATTTTCGCTTGTCGAGGGATAATCCAAACTAAGGGTCCTACGCGTACAGACTCCGCATCGTGCTCACCACCAGCTCCGCCTGCTCGCTGATATCGTCCGCGTCCTTGCCGCGCAGCTGTGTCAGGCACGTGCTCAGCGCCGCCACAATGTTCGTGCGGACGGCGCTGGTGGTGCCGCTGGTCACCACCACGACCAACACCGGCTCTTTCGCGATCAGCGCGTCGTTGAGGTACTCGACGAGGCTGTGGTAACCGCCGTCCTGCTCCGTCTCGTCGTCCGTCACGAAAAAGTACGACTCCACGTAACTGCGCGCGGCACGGCCGACGATGGGCGGCAGCGCACCGGACGCGGCCTCCTTGATCAGGCCCGGTGCGTCGAGGGCACCGTTGAGCTCGTTCTCGCGCTGCTGCCGCCGCTGCTGCAGGGCGGTGGTGAGCGCGTTGAAGTAGTCCTCGAGGTCGGCGCTGTCGAAGGCGCCGTTGGGGAAGCGCGGGTCGGCGCACTGACACAGCACCACCCGCCGCGTGCGGCACGTCCGCAGGGTCTGCACGCGGTAGACGGCCATGTTGTTGACGGCGAGCCACACCGCCGGCTCCACGTCTGGGATGCGCACGGGGAAGCTGTCGTCCCACACAATCACAGCCGGCAGCTTGCTCTTCGCGCCCTGTGTCGACGCCTTGGACAGAGACGCGGAGGCGGTGGCGGTGGACGGGCCGGCATGCGTGTACTCCTTCCACTGCTCCATCAGCTCCGGAATGGCGTCGAGCACGAGCTCCAGCCGGTTCGTCGTCTCCAGCGCAGCCGGCAGCGTCTCGAGCGGATTCCCGCTCAGCCGCACGTGGCGCAGGCACGGTGCTGCCAACACCGACATGGCGGAGAGATCGCTGGCGCGTGTCGGGCGGGCACACGATGTCGAGGCAGCTGTGTTTGTTGTTGTTGTTGTTGTGGTGGTGGGCTTTGCTGCAAAACGTGCGGCAGCCTCGGCGCTCGTGCTGGGCGTCACGGTCGGGCAGCCAACGGTGCCCACGTAGGCGATGAAGTTGTGGTGCAGGTTCAGCCGCTCGAGAAACGGGGCACGAGTGGCCAAGGAAGCGGGGATGGTGGCGATGCGGTTGTGCGAGAGGTCCAGACGCACCAGCCGCGGCGCCTCCAGCACCGCCTCCGGGAAAGCGTCGAGGCGGTTAAAGGCGATGCTGATCTCTTTCAGCATGGTAAAGGTCGGAAAGCGCAAACCCGCTGTGCTGGTCAGGAAGTTGTGATTCAGACGGAACTCCGCCACCGTCGCGTGGAGCTGGTTCAACTTCTCCAGCGTGGCGGGCTTTGACAGATTCACGTAGCTCACCTCGATCTTGCTGTCCTTGGAGGAGAAGTGGTGCTGGATGAGCTCGTCCAACGCGCCCGCCGCGGCGACGGCTTCTTCTTCCTCCTTACTCGACACGCTCAGCCCGGAGGCGTGACGCTGCACACCGCCACCGTCGTCATCGTCGTTGCCGCTGCCGTCGTTGCTGCCGGTGCCGTAGCCGTACCCGGTCGGACTGCGTGGGGCGGAGTCGAGGTCGGTGTCGCGACTGTTCACCGCGCTGTTGTCCTCGTCATCCTCAAAGAGGTAATCATGCTCGTTGCCCCCCAGCGACTCCTCGGCAAGACCGCCGTCGACGCCGCTGTGCCGCGCTGTCTCGATCTCCTTGCGCCGAATGCGGCGTAGCGCCCGCACGCCGTGGAAGCAGTCCTTGAGGTTCTTGCCGCGGTAGACAGACTCGAGCGCCTTGTCGTACAGCTCGGCGAGAGGGCGTGGCTGGCGCGGATCTGGGTGGGCTGCGTGCTGCTGCTGCTGCTGCTGCGACTGTTGCTGTTGTTGCTGGGCTTGTTGCGACGGCTGCTGCTTGGCGGGGAGGAGCTGTGTGGGGCTGTGCGGTGCGCCGTGCGGGTCAATGTGCAGCACCTCAAAGAACGGGTGCCGCACTGCCGCGGAGAGCAGCATGCGGCTCTTGAGGTTTTTGTTCAGCATCGACGTGAGGAGGTCGCGCAGCTGTGCATCGCCGGCGTCCGGCACCGGGATCGGGTCCGGCCCGAGCACCGCGTTGCGGTGCTGCACGATGGACGTGGTGGACACCGGTAGCGTGCCGTAGGCCATCTCGTACAGCGTCAGCGCGAAGGCCCAGCTGTCCACCACCTCGCCCGACACCTCCTCCCCGCGCACCTGCTCCGGGCAGCTAAAAACGAGCGTGCCATCGGAGGACTTGGTGCGTATTTGGCTGTTGCACGTGCCAAAGTCGGCGATCTTCACCACACCTTCGTGGTTGACGAGACAGTTGGCGGGTTTGATGTCGCGGTGGTACAGGAACTCGGAGTGGAGGTGCAGGAGACCTCGCAGGATGTCTGCGCCGTACTGTCGCACCATGGGCAGCTGCAGCGGCGGGTCGTTGAGGGCGTGCACCGGGCCGTTCTCGCAGTACTCCATAATCACGTACACTTTCTGCGCCTCCACATCTTCGATGACCTCCTTCAGCTTCACGATGTTCGGGTGGTCGATGAAGCGCATGACGGCGATCTCGCGCAGCAGGTCGTCCTCGCTGACACCGGCGTTCGCAAGCTTCACCCTGCTCCGGCCAAGATTGGCCCCCGCCGTGGCGTTCTTCTTTTGCTTTTTGAGAATTTTCAGCGCATACAGCTCCTGCGTGCGGATGTGCTGCACCAGCTTCACCTTCGCGTACGACCCTTGGCCCAGCAGCCGCACCACCACGTAGTCGTTAATCACACGGTTGCCACCGCTGTTGCGCGTCTTGTTCACCACGGCGCCCTCATGCACGGAGCCGGACTTGGACTTGCGCTGGAAGCGCTTCAGCACGTGCTCGTGCGGCGAGTCCTGGTCCACCTCCACCGGCTCTGCCGGTTTAAAGAAGCACTCCAGGCAGAGAACGTAGTCGCACTGCTCGCAGCGGTAGAGTGGCTCCGTGTCGTCAATGGCACGGCCGCAGCGCGAGCACGGCGGGTTGAAGAGGCTGCTCACCCCGCCCTCGCCCGACAGCGAGAAGATGGAGTCGCCGCCGAAGGTGCGGCTGGAGCTGCAGTGGTTGTCCTGAATTGACAGCATCGCATGCGTCGGGTCATGAATCTGGCGGACCAGTTCCACGTTGAAGCGGCAGTCCTCACACAGGAAGAAGTCGTCGCAGATCTCGCACGCGAAGGCCACGGCGGGGCTCTTGCAGTTGGCGCACTCGCGCGGCTGGTTGAAGAAGGTGGCGAGGCCGTTGTTGTTCGCTTGGTCCACCCGCCCGCCCCGCACAGCGCCAGGCATGTAGCTGCTTGTCGGACGACTGCCCGTCGTGGAGGCGAGGCCGTTGAAGACGGGGGAAACACTGTCCAGGCGATCGTGCGAGGGGCTGCGCGGGCTCGTCGGTGTGAACATGCCATCCGGCGTTTCCACCATGCTCACGAGGCTGCCGGAGTTGGCGGCTTGCTGGATGATCAGCGCACCCGCGCCAGGGGCGGAGGGCGGCGGCGGCGGCGGGGGCGGGGAGGCGGCGATCGTCTTTATTCCGCCATCACCGCCTGTAAACGTAAATGCTGCTGTACCGCTGGATCCTCTCGTCGTGGGCGGCGGAGGGCGCGACGACGCAGGATTCTTTGCAGAGGTCGCGCCGTCCACGACGCGCTCTGGCTTAGTGGCGGAGAGCAGAACCTGCAAGTCTTCAACGCCGTCGCTGTTACTATCGTCTTCGTCGTCGGAGTCGAGGTCGAAGTTGCTGCCGTCACCCAAATACTCCACCTCCATCCCAGGAATCTCCATCGCGTTAATCGAGGACGACTGCGTGTGCGCGTGGTGGTGGTGTTGGTTGTTTTCGTTGGCCCGCGGCGAGCCCGCCTTTGCGGTTGCGGTGGCGGCTACGGTGGTGATGGTGTTGGTGTTGGTGGTGATGCCCACCGTGGCGCTGGTGCTCGTCGGGCTCGAAGCTGCGTTCGCAGCAGGTCTCTGCTGTTGTTGTTGTTGATGCAGCATTGGGGGCCCTTTTGCTACCGGCTGCGCAGGTCGGCTCTGCACGGAGGAGGAGTTGGAGAGGCGCGGCGTCGGCGTTACCCGCTGCGTGTCCTTCTCTGCTCCGTCGCCGGCACGTCGGGTGGCGTGCGATGGGGTTGTGACGGAGACCATTAAGTCTAACAGGCTGCTGGTGCGGACGAGGCTCTGCTCACTCAAGCGCATCTGCGCCTCCTCTGCCGCTTGCTGCGCCTCTGCCTTTTCTCTCTTGGCGGCCTCGGCAGCGGCTCTTTGATTGCTGCCGCTGCCGTTGCTGTTGTGCGGCGACGAGGCGCTGTGAGAGGGGCTGCCGCCACTCCGACTGCTGCTGGTCGTCGTCGTCGGCCGCACTGCGTTGAGGGCACTGTGGCTGATGGTGACCGGCCGCATCTGCTCGTACTTCTGCCCGTCTTGCTGGGAATTCGATTCGTTGCTTCTCCCTGAAATGCGATTGCGTGCTGTTGCTGCTACGGCGGCGGCGGATGTGTTGTTGGGTGAGCTGGTGCCGCACTTTATCGCGTCTGACGGCGGCTCCCCCCCGCCTAGCGTGGGAAGGTTCTGCATCGGCGCCACGTGGGTTTCCGTGAAGGTGCTTGCCGCGTGGCTGCGATTGGTGCTACTACTCGGCTTTTTGTCGTCGCCGTCCTTCTTCGGTGTGAGCTTTGCCGGGTAAACGGGGACCTTTGTTTTCGATGTGGCCCCGGTTTGTTGTTCGCCACGGCCGTTCATGGATGCACCACACCCCATACTACAGATTCTCTCGCCAATTAACTAACCACCAACAAGGAAAAAAAAAGGTTTCAAACTAGTGTCAACAAAGCGATCGGAAAATAAAAACTTCAGCTTATAACCCAACCTCTCGAAAAGTTGGCGCACTTCAAATTAAAGAAGAAGAGCAAAAAAAAAAGAAAAAAGCAACTGAAGTTATTTATAGAAAAAACAAACAAACAAAAAAGAGAGCTGGGTTTAGTTTGTGCTCGTGCGTAGAGAAAAATTTGTTGTCGTCACACTCAACAGATATGCGACAATCAGAGGGGGAATAGAAAAAAAAAAGTGCCGAGTCTTCTAAATTGTTTTTATTGATATTGAGCGCAGGTGTAGAGCAGATCCAGCTTAAAGAGTCGCTACTGTGATGTTTGTTTTATGTACGAGGAAAAAAAATGAGAAAGACCACACAGATGAAACAGTGAGCTGGGCACCAGTACGCCAGGAGAGCAGATTAACGAAGACACAGAGGCAGACCAAAATTTTGTCTTTTAAAATGAAAAAATCTGAAGATACACACGTGGGGAACAACGATCAGTAGGTAAGGAACAACGATCAGTAGGTAAGGAACAACGATGGTAAATGAGGCTGAGCACAAACACACAAAAAACAAAGGAAAGAAAGAAGAAATTATGTCGATGATCACCAAACAAAAAGAAAATTGAAGCTATACAACTGTTATGGAAGCGGTAAAAAAAAAAAAAGAGATAAATAATTTTTGTTATGCAGAATTCAAGAACTGTGCTTTGTTGAGCCTGGCTCCTTTGCTTCAACTGTTTTTTTTTTTTTTGTACTCAGTTTTTGGTTTTCCGAACGGACGGGGGCCGCGCACTCACGTGTTGTTGCGGTGCGTAAAAGCGTCCAAGAAAGACGCACAACTATCAAAATCGTAGCCGAAAAATATTACAAAAAATAAACTAAAAATGAAATCTCGCCTCGTTACGTATATACACAATCAAAGCTAGGTGAACCTGATTGTAAAGGTTCTTGTTCAATAAGGAAAAAAAAAATAAAAGCTGTGAAAGCGCTTGTGCTGTCTATCATACACCACTCTCACCCACTCTTCTTTCAGCAGAGAAGAAGAAAAAAAGCACGCAGAGGTGAGACACGAAAAGAAAGAAAAACAAAGTTTTTTTTTGTGTAGTTTTCAAAGTGTGTGTCACCTCCTACACAGATGCGTATGAGAGGAGGGAGTGCACACAGCTACTGAAGTTAAAAGGGGTGAAAAATAGTAAAGGTATTGAGAGTGGTAGGTGAGCAGAAGTGAGGTAGAAAAAGAGAAAGAGCAGGAAAAAGTAGTTGACGATGAAATCGATTCTTTCGCGCAAGAAAAGTATCTCGCAGCGTCAAGAGCTACTTTCGCGAAATCGTATGCACTTCGCTTCTCCGACCTGTCCATGAAAAAGCAAAAGGTGCGCGTCAAAGCACAATGCATTGCTTAATTTTAGTTTATCAAAGTGATGATTCATCCACCGCCCCAGTCTAAGCTTCAAGATCATTAAATTTGAGCTGACTTTGTGTCATCTACAATGAGTTTGTGTGACAAGAGAGTATATAAAGCTAAATAAATAAAGAGTATGTAAATAGTTGGATCAGAGCAAGCATTCCTCTTGCTGACCCTCGCTTCAGCAGAACCCTTACTTTTCTCAAAGAACGGAAGTTGACGCAGCCGTTACGTTCGCAATAAGTGAAAAAAAAATCTGTGGTCAATAACGATAATAATATTTTTATTTCTGCATTGTCGTCTCTTTTTCTGCTCAGCTGTTGTTCTTGAGCAGCTTCTTCACCTCCCTTCTCGGCCACCAGTCGGGCAGCTGCATGCCCACCGCCATGCCGTCCGACAACTGCAGCCCCGGCACGCTGCGGCTCTCCTTGTCCACGTAACGCAGCCGCAGTAGACCCACGCCGACACCACCGCACACCCCCGTCACCTCCCCGATCTTCTCTTTCTCCGCCGTGAAGAGAGGCTCACCAACTTCCACAGCACGCGCCGGGTTCTGCGCCTCGGTGGCGAAGACAAGAGGCACCGTGCGCTTCCGCGTCACGAGCATGACGTGCGTGCGGTGCGTCAGCTCCTGCCCCACGTAGCAGCCTTTGTGAAAGCTCACTCCCTTCAAAAAGTCCAGGTTGCCCTCGAAAGGAAGCGACTTATTGTTTTTGAAGACGGTAGGCCCCTCCCCGATGCCGCGGGTATACAACAGTGTCGTGTATGGGTCCGTCGCGGTGAGTGGCGGCGACCACGCGACGGGCACCACGCACCGCTTCAGAAACCACGGAGGTGGCGTGGCGATGACGGGTGAAGGCGGCTCGATCCTTTCGCCGTCGTCGCTCATTTCCACTTTCGGCTGCCGCGGTGGGGGAAAGAGGGCTGCGTTGCGGGCATCAGCGAAGCACTCGGTGTGTTGGTCTGCCAGGGATGGCACGGTCTCCTTACGAAGGGAGCTATTCTCGTTCCCTTCGCCGCTGGACGTGGATGAGGATGCTATCGAGTCGTCGACTGCGCTGTGCTCCAGTGCAGCCACCACTGTCAGATCCTCCCCGACACTCTCGATCGCGACTTTTTTGCGCATCTTCATCTCGCGCAGGTGCTCCGTCAGCTCCTCCGCGCTATCCTGGTGCACATCGACTAAGATGGAAGCCTGGCCCTCGTGCACCCGCTTGCATTGGTAGAGGTGGGCGTCGCACAGCACACGGCCGGTGAAGTAAAGGAAGCAGCCGTACATGCTGCCCGTGGGGTGCAGCTCCCGCAGGTCGTTCGTGAAGATGCCCTGGAGAAAGTCGTGGGCGTCGATGCCACGCACACGGATGATGCGACGGCTGGGCAGCCGACACACAAATGGCACAAGCGGAGGCATGACAAATTTTCAAAATAAAAAAAGTTGTGATATAAGGGGAAATTTACTCTCACGTTCGTTTCCTTATAAACGATACTGCAAGGATGCCAATTCAGCAAACTGTCTCAGTGAAGGAGAAAAAGAAAGGAGTGAGACAATAAAATTGATGAGAGGAAGCAAACAGGTCATGTGGAGTGTGACAATATGCAACAACAAAAAAATTATTATAGTACTGCGTGCATCGTTTTCATAAATTAAGACTTTTGCGCTTTAAGCCCGTTATTTTTATTTCGATTTCGATATAGCGATAGAGCGAGGAAAAAAAAAAAGGGCAGCAGAGTCAACTGGTTTCTTACTAATTGTCCAAGGCCGCACATAGAGGACAGCAACACACAAACCCGTAGTGTGCCTCCAAGTAGCGCCGACGACAGCGTGCGGCAGTGCGCTGACAACAGCATCCCTCTCTGCCACCACCGCCATCCTCGCAACCGCAATCGCCATCGTTCTCGCCGTGCACAGGCTCGAACTGGTCCGGTCGCACGTAGCTTGTGAAGAGCTCCGCACCCGCAGCGATGGGGCACACCGCCACCACGCTCGCCTCCACGGCGCCGGTGTTTGGCTGGAAACACACCGTAGGGACGCAGCTGTGATTGAGTTTCGTGGCAACGTCGTACAGAGCCACGCCGGTCGCGTGCAGAACGTCCGACGTAGAGGCGCTGCTGTTGCTGCTGGGAGTGCCGCTTGACGCAGTGGTGGTCTGCAGCTTCGCCGCCCACACATTCGAACCGTGAAAGAGATCAAACAGCCGATAAAACAGTGCCGTCTTGTCAGCCTGATGATCTTCTCCCACCTCAAATTTTTGTGCGTCGTTGGGTGCGCTGTGAGACGGGCGTTGTTGTTGCCGTTGCATGGGATTGTGGTGGTGGTGATCGACATCTGCCAGCCACCGTCCCCACAGCGTGTAGAGCGGGCTGGCAACGACGTACATGTGCACGTTGGCATTTGTCAGCCAGTACAACTGAAGATACTGCTGCAGTGGAAAGGCGACAACCTCTGCCACTCGTAAAGCATCGGTCCACCACTGTTCGCTGACGTGGTACAAGGCTGGCTGAGAGTTTAGTAGCGTTGCTGCTCCTATAAAATTTTTTCGTTCATGGTTGTCGGCGTGGAGGGCCACGGCCTTGCTCGAATCGATGCGAACTCCTTGCTCTTCGGCACAGCACAGCACCCACCACCAGGTGATCAGCTGCCAGCTGAACCGTAGCAGGGCTCGTTGCTCCGCGGTAAGAAGCTGCATCGCCCCTTCGGCATATCGGTCACACAGGGCGTCCAGACGCGCACGAAACTTCTCCGCTACACATCGCTCCAACCAGATGAACGTTGTGTCGCCACCTGCGCCGTCTTCGCCGCTGTTTGGAGGAGACGTGCAGGTGGACAGTGTTTGATGGAGTTCTTTGGCTAAGATCAGCACCAACAGCCACACCCGCTCATTGCAGCGGCGAGCGACGGAGTGGAGCGTGGACAGGACGGAGAGACGCGTCGGCCACACCGATTGTCGTGTTGCCGCGGACGGCGGGTGCTGCGCGCACGTCACAATACTCTCGTACGTGGGGTAGCGCAACTTCATCGTGGCACTCTCTGAGAAAGCTCCTTCTCCACAACTGCGTGTCAGAGACGCTGCCGTCCAGAAGCCTGAGCCACAGTTAGACCCTCGCGCCGAGTACTGCATCAACACGAAGCGTTTTCCGTCGTCTGCCAGCGCGCGAGTCTTGCAGCGTGAAGAGCAAAAGTAGACCGCCTGCACAGCACCGGTGACATCCACCTCACTCACATACATCTCACGAACCTCATCGTCGCTCTCGTGGCACGACGGCGTGCCATGCGTGTGCTCATTCACATAAGAGATCGTATTTGTAGCGTGGATGAGCTCCCACATCGACGCCGCAGCAGCTACGCGATCGTCCTTGTCGCTGACAGTGACCTCCTCAGCGGAAGGCTCTCGTGCCTGCGCAGCAATGTCATCCAGCCGCTCACATTCCTCCTTAAAAAAGCGCAGCAGCGGTGCCCCACAGCCGAAACAGCATCGAACACGTTGCAGAGCATCTAAACGCACTAATGTACTCGGTGTTGTGGTCGTGTTGGTCGGTGCGCACGCGTCTGTTCCCTTATCAGAACACGTCACTGGATGCGTGTTCCACGTGCGGTAGGACTGCGCAAAGACATACGGGCGTTCACGCAGTACGCATTCACCGGGCTCGTAGGAATGCGTCGCGAAGGCGCCTACACCTGTTGTGTCATCAACGAAAGCTACACGGATACCCGTCGTGTCTGTCGATGCAGTAGAAGTGTCCGCATTGCTTTCCTGTAACGAGTTTTGCGAGGCTTGCGTGTCAGTCATAGTTGTTTTTTTTTTTTTACAAATATGCGCGCGTAAAAACGCTTTTTAAAATCATTACGATGCGCTTAAATATATATATGATTTTTATTGTAACGGCACACGAGACACATAAAAAGAAACACATCAAGAAAGGTAAGGAAAAGAACGAATCTGACGTTGACTTCGAGAGCTTGCGTAAGAGAATATATCATTTTTCGGCCGCTTGTCATGTCAGTACAACATTAGCTCATAACTACAAAAAACTTTTAAACTCTTCAACAGAAGCACACACACACACAAACAGAGAGAAAAAAAAGGATGTATAACGACGCTGCTATTGTGAGCGTCTGCCCATGCCGTTAACAGCAAGAAGCAATAAACAATTAGCAATGATCAACTAAGCAGAGGTCTTGATCAAGTTGCTACGATGAAGATAGGCACACGCTAGCTGCAACAATCACGAAGAAGAGATCCACGCCGTACATTCACCTCTCCTTTCATGAACTCAACAACAAAGAAGCGATTCTACTACAATAGCTTGCCAAAACTATCTTTAACTACCTTTTGCTTTTCTTCTTGTAACTTTCTATGCTTCCACGGCCATCTATCTATCAAGGTTCGCACCGTCAATGGGTAGCGGTCCAAAAGAGCAAACACACAACTTAAACGATAGGAAAAAAAGAACGATACGTCGAGTCCACCGACATTTCTATGCCGTGCAGCCTGCCAGCTGCGTCACAACGCACAGCTCCAGCGTGTACCACCGCAGGGCTCGTCGCTGATCCTCCTCGCCTGACGCCCCTCCCGCAGCCGCACACACCTCGTGCACCTCCCGACGCGTCAGACTGCGCTGCGCTGCCCCCAGCATCGTCTCCGACACGCTGTAAAACTCCATCACCTTCGCGACCTCTGCATACTGCACGGCGGCACTGCGCCAAAACGGCGCCGTCACCGCGTCGAAGCTGTGCTCCTGCGCGGCTGCGTTGGTCGACGCCACGGCGTGCTGAATGGCCGCCTCTATGGCACGTTCCTTCTCCTCCCCCGCTGGCTCGACACCGCGGCGAGGGCTTTGCGAGTTCACCACAGCGGCCACGGCAGCAGCAGCAGCGGCGGCACATGATGAACGGTAAACAATGACGACACTCGTTGTGAGGGGGCCGGGCGGCAAGAGCTGCAGAATTCGGTCTAAATTGTGCGACAGCGACAGGGCAGCAAAGATGCGTCGGCTGTTCGACATTTTTCGCGAGGGCAGCGCCGCCTGCCCGGCGTTTTCGCCGTGTGTTGTCGTGGTCCCTGCGCTGGTGGCGGTGGTGATCGTGGTGGTGGACGGCGCAGCGATGAAGTCGGCGTTGGATTCTACGCGGAAGATGGCCACGGCAAGTTGCAGCGGGGACACGATAAAGGCGTGGTCGACCACTGCGGCGTCGATGTGCTGTCGCTTGAGCTCAGCGTGGATGGCTGGGGCGTGGGTGCAGCCATGGAAGCAGCGAACATAGAAGCTGCCTATTCGGAACGGCTGGGAAAAGGTGGACATGTTAATGTAGAAAGCGAAGAGATTTTTTTTTAATGAAAGTGTGATTAAAGGCTGATGTGGTGGTTTGTTGATGTATTTTATAGTTTGAGCTGCGGTAATTGTTTTTTCGTCTGTACTATTTGTTTTGTGTGCAACAGAACCTATTCACACTCGGAATAGCTTGCCGTCGTTTTTGTTTTCCAATTTGAGCAGAATAGGAGAAACCGAGAGTAGATAGATTTGCAAAAAAAAAAAATACGCAGCTATATTTGAAAGCCTCACACGATGCTTTTTCCCTTTTTTTCAATACTCGCCATCAGTCTTCAAAAGTGCATATTTGCTTGCTACTGTTTCCCTTCCTACAGTAGAGTTGTCCGAAGGGGAAGTGGTGAAAATAAAATTGGCAATGAGTCCAACCTCGCACCGCATTCAACTGCCATTTCTTTTCCTTTCCTTTTATTTCGGTTCCTAGATTTGGCTTGCAGTTTTTTCTTTTCTTCTTTTAAAGGGAAAGTAGTAATACTTTTTTTTTGTCGGGTACGAAGTGGATGTACGTTGAAGAGAATCGCACCAGAAGTTTAAAAAAAAAAAAAGACATATAGATAGATTTGAATACGAGTAAAAAGCAAAGGTGATGCGGAAAAAAAAATAAAGAGAGAAAGTGAAAAGAAGCTTATATAGAAGAGAGGTAAAAAGCAAAGCAAATGAAACCAGTTTTTTTTTTTTCATGTCGGTACAAAAGAAGAGAAATAATAGTAACAGCCGTTTTCGAACAAGAAAGAAGAACGCAAAAGATATGGGGCGGGGAAAAGGCAGAAAAAAAAATAATGGTTCGCAGAGACACAGATCCAGAAGAATTGCACTCTGATGAGTTTGACGCAAGGGCCGCGCTGTCCGTATACTGGAAAAAAAAATAATAATAACACGGCAGCAACTTGCCAAACTCATGTAAAGAGCCGGTGAAACGTTATTGCGTATAAAAGACAGCGCCATCTTATCTCTCCTGTGGCCAACGCGCGTTAGTCTAGACCTGCGAACCAAAGTAAATCTTTTTTTACTCCCCACCCGTCACTTTTGTGTCAATCTCCTCATCTCGCTCTTTCACTCCAAGTTCGAAACACAAAAGAGCGACTGAGAGAGAGGTCACATACGGAGATTTTTTTTCTCCTCCCTTACTTCGTGTCCAGGTGCAGCGTATACTTCTGGTTGTCCGGCTTGTGGCCCTCGAAGGAGCGCGCGTACACGAGCTCCACCGTGTGCTGGCCGGGACGCTTCGGCGTCACCGTGACGTGGTAGTCGCCGCCCGCGCCCATCATGCCCGCACCAGCCGCAGACGACTTGTACTCGGCGACCACCTCCATGTCATCATCGCTGAGCACGTCCTTCTCCTCGTAGTGGGCCCGCGTCCACTTGTAGCCCGTGGTGGGGTTTCCCTGCAGGGTGATGTGGATCGGCTCGCCAACCTTGGCCGCCACCGTCTTGTTGTTGTCGTGGATCGTGAGAGCACCGCTCATGGTTGCAAGAGAACAGGAGGAAAAGGTAGGAAAAGCTTGGAAATAAAGAGAGAGAGAGGGAGAGAAATGGAGAATATGAAAAAACCTTTGTATAGCTTAAAAATAATCTTATGACCAGTGAAAGCGGCGACGTTAGAGAAAAGAAAGGGAACGGTAAAGAAAAGAGAGGGAAAGTGGCGGGAAGAAGACTTGCTACTATGAAAGAAACATTCAGAACATACCCCACAAAAAATATTGTTAGTTCAATACATCAATTGCTAACGCGGACTCACAACAACAACAATTTGTACAGTCACTTCATCATTAGTTTTGGTCATTGATCACACGCAGGTACACTCGTAATAGTGCGGAGAATGCAAAAGAGAGGAGACAAAAAAAGAAAAGAAGAAAGCCCAACACAAAATACACTAGTAAAAGTAATAACAAGACTAATAACCTATACACATAGCAAAATAATCGAACCGAAACCTTAACACATAATACACGACATGATGAAAAAAAAAAAAAAAGGCTGTTCACATGACAGTAGTTTCGTAAAAATTGACAAAAAGTAACAAAAAAACATGCAGTGAAGATAGAAATAAAAGCTGCTATGAATGCAGCTACATTGGGAAGAAAATAAAAGCAACCTTTGTACTTGAGGTGTGCATACATACAAATATTTTGAAATAACTGCCTACCATCCGCACTTCTCCAAGTTCTCCCCCAGCAGCTGACGAGCCTCTTTGGTCAGCGGCACGTAGCCGGCAGTTACAGCCGGCAACGCACGCGACTCCCCACCCTCGTCCTCCGACTGCACTGCCAACGCCTTGAAGACGCCAGGGTTGGTGACCAGGACGTACACGCGTGTATACGAGGTAGTGGCGGCCTCACCGCTCTGCTCTGACACGCCGCCCCATGCCGTGATGCCGTCCACCGTGGTCGAGCTGCCGTCGAAGTCGTAGCCCTGCTTGATGAGAACGCCGCGCTTGTACTTGAACGTCGTCGTCTGCGTCGAGTCCTCGGTGGCACGCTTCGCGGCATCTGATGGAGAAGGAGAGGACAAAGCTGATCTCGCCGTCGTGGTGGTGGTCGCCGTATCCTCTCCCCTTTCCTCCCCCTCCTCGTCGTTCTTCTCCGCCTGCGGATCGGCGTCCTGCATGCGGACGAAGAGCGGGATGGCGTAGGCGGGCAGCGTCGCCTGGTTGGCAGACCCGTCCCCGTTGCGCTGGACGCGACCGGTGAGGAAGGCGTAGAGGTCGCACTGCAGAAACCGCCGCTCCTCCGCCAGCGTCACCGCACGCGACGACGACGACGACGTGTCCGCGTCCGGCTGCACGTGGCTAGGCTGCAGGCTGAGCATCGCCATGCCCGCACGGCCCTCCCGCCTGGGCAGCTGCACGCCGTACACGACAGCCTCCCGCACCCCGACCCGACGCGTGTGAATGGAGTTGAGCGCGTTGGACACCTCCAGCGTGCTGACGTTCTCGCCCTTCCAGCGAAACGTGTCGCCGACGCGGTCGACAAAGGTGCAGAAGCCGTAGCTGTCCATGCGGATCAGATCACCCGACAGAAAGTAGCAGTCGTTCGTGTAGGGCCACAGGACGTGCCGGATCACTTTGCTCTGCCGCGCCACCACATCCTCTTCTTGGTCGCCCGTTGGCGCCTTCGTCAGCGGCAGCGCCGTCTTCGGTGCGATTCCATGGGAGTGTGTGGCACCAGGGCCGGTGGTGTTGGCCTTGTGATAGCCGTCGAAGCGACGCAGCGCGAACATGTCGAAGCCCTCGATGACCTCCCCGACTACCTCCCCCACATCCCCTACCGCGCAGTGCGCACAGTAGCCCGTCGCGGGATCGCGATAGACCTGCTGCGCCGCCTCGTCAAAGCGCAGCACACGAAAGGGGAAGATGGGAAAGTATTGCATGGACAGCCACGCGAGCGGCCCAGGGAAGCGGGGGATGTGACCCACCACGCCCGGCATGCCAAACAGGTTTAGCAAAAAGATGTTGCCCTCGGTGGAGCTGTAAAATTCGACCGGGTGGGCCACGTTGAGGCGGCGCATGCACTCCAGCCAGATGTCCTGCCGCAGCCCATTTCCAAACGCGTACGGCACCCGCCACGACATTCGATTCGCCGCCGCCAGCGCCACCGCCTCCGACACCGCCGGCAGCGCGGCAGCCGTTGCCCCCTCCGCAGGCACCGCCGCCGCCGTTGGTGCGTGACTGCGCTCGTAGAGCACGGCGTAGCGGAGCACCTCTCCGATGTACTGCACGACGGTGACGTGGTAGCGCTGCAGGTCTTTGCGGAACTGCGAGGCACTGAACTTGGACCGCAGCACCATGCGTACGGTGGGCACGGTGGCTGCTAGGTGGGTCGATGCAGAGGAGCAGCGACACACCTGGGCCCACGCGTACTGCTGCTCCTCGAGGGCGTGCAGGAGGTGTCCGAGGCAGAACACGCTGCCCACGGTGTGGTACATGGGGAGGCAGTTGTAGATGGTCACCAGGCGGCGCTCCGCCTCCACCGCCGTTCGCTCATCTGGCGTGTACCACACGTGCTCCGCGGCAGCCTGCACGTAGTAGTCCAGGCCGCAGAAGGAAGCGAAGTAGCGGACCCACCACAGCACGACGTTGCAGATGATCACCACGGTGGCCTCCACAGTGGTGCGGCGACGTCGAGTCGAGTTCAAGGGCTTTGCCCCAAAGAGCTGCGGGATGGGCGGGCAGCGATCATCAGACACGCTGATTCCATTGTTGTTGCCGCTGTTGGCATTCTCGGGAGCGGTGAAGGTGCCGTACTGCGCGGCGTCTTTCAGCGTCGTCTTGCCCGTCATCGTCTCGTCGTGTGCTGCCCCGCTGATTGTTGCGTTCACCGCAGCGCACCGCCACACCGCGTCGGGGTGCTCGCGCACGTACTCTGCCTCCTGCAGCTGCTCCACCACCGTCTCCGCAATTCGCTCGCGGTAGTACAGCACGCGGGACAGGAAGCCGGTGGCGAAAAACCGCAGGTGGCTGAACCGGGCCGCCTTGGGCAGTCCGGTGGTGCCGGAGGTGTAGATGAAGAGAACCGGCTGCGTGTGGTGAAAGCGGCGCAGCAGCACGGAGAGGATGGCTGCCATCTTCGCCTTGTAGTGGTCCAGCTGTGCGCGACTCCTCTGCGACTCCGCCGCGATGGCCGGCATGACGACCGCAGCGATCTTGTTGCGTTGAATGCCAGTGATCGGGGCGGTGTTGGCGGTGGCGGGGTGTTGATTCAAGGCCAGCAGCGACTTCCACGCAGGCGGTGGCTGGCGGAGAATGCGGTGAACAAGGAAGCGGGCCTTGGGGCTGCTGATGAGGTAGGTGTGTCGCAGCTCTCGCACCGTGAAGGCCGGCGTCGCCTGCGCGCGCTCGTAGAAGACCTTCACAGATTCGTAGAGATCCAACGGGGGTGGTGAGGGAGGCACCGACGTCGCCGCCGCACTGTGCCCGTCATGCACCGTGTGCTGTGCCTTCTCATCCATAGAAAGTTTCTGCTTGCCATATTGGTACGCCGCCGCGTTGAAGTCGGCCAACATCGACTCCATCTCTGGTGTGACGCCCTTCATCAGCGACTCCCCCTTTCCACTTTTCGTGCGCCACAGGTAAATGCGCTTGACGTGTGGGGGAACGTTCAGCTTCAGCGGCGCATTCTTCTCTACTTCAACCACTTCCGCCACCGTCGGCTCCGTGGAATCGTTAGCGGGGCAGAACAGAAGAGGCACGTACGCGGGGTCCATCACCAACATCACACTCCCCGCACACTCGATGGCGTGGTAGAGCATCGCGTTGCTGGCAAGGTTTGTGTTCAGCAGCGCCGTCCGACATGGCCGGTAGGTGCCTCCGCGACACCCACTCCCGGTGATGTGGTTGCTGTTGCGGTAGAGAACATCGAGGAAGGTGTGCAGCGGCCCGCTGCGTGCGGCGGCCATCCAAATCGCGTTGTACTCCACCGAGTTGGGCAGCATCACGGCCACGCAGTCCGCCTCAATGCGATGCAGCGAGGACGCCGCTGGGTCGATGCTGGCGGGTGGAGTGGCACCTGTAGCTGCTGCTGCTGCCTCTTGGTCGAGCGCGGTGTGGATCCACAGCATGTCCCACGCTACCGCTTCGCTGAGCAGGGTGGTGAGGTTCACGAAGTCGCGGTAGGTGATGGCCGTCGGCAGACCTGCGGTCGTCAGCGCGGCGTAGGTCGCGTCGGACTCCGACAGGCGGAAGACAACATTTTCCTCACTCGCGTGCGGGCGGTCCACCGTGGAGCTGTTAGTGCTGTTGGGATGTATGCCAGCCGCAGCCTGGCAGGTGCGGTGGGCCTGCACGAGCAGATCCTGGCGCGTCATGCGCACCAGCAAGCGCACGTCTGCCGCCTCGCCGTGCGTGATGGCGGCGAGGGCGTCAAACTTCGCCAGCAGCTCCGCCAGGAAGGCGTGGGGATCGACAGGGCCGCTGGTCTGCGCGCTGACAGGCCGGGTCATGATCGCTGCTGGCGTCTCCACTGCACCACCGTTCCGCTTCTTGGTGTCCTTCTGCTGTTTCGCTGCGGCGGCGGCAATCGTGTGCGTGGAGCTGGTGTGTTGTTTGTTTTCTTCCTCGGGTGGGCAGTCAAGGTACAGGACACCGTCTTCTGGGGTGTGGGTCACCTTGCGGCGCCACAGACACGTAGCGCTGTAGGCGGCGAGGTGGTAGGGCACGCAGGCATGCCGCAGCTGCACCGCGCCGAGGGAGAAGCCGAGCTGCAGGTACGCGCCGAGGCTGCGCAGAGACAGCTCGATCCCGAGGTACCAGTTCAGCTTGCCTTCCGTGTTCACCGTTGACATGGTGGTGATTAAATTATCAATGAAGCGTGAGGGAGATATAGATGTGTGAAAAAAAAAAGAGAAGATTAAAAGAGTCTCTGTGTAGGTGTTACTCTCACTATCCTTTTTAAGCAGTAAGGAAGAACAGTCAACAGTATCGGGCGGACGTCAAAGGCAGAGAAGTAAGTCGAACTGCGAGGCAAGGGGAAAGGAAAACAATAATAAGCAAAAAACGTACGAAGAAAAGAAGAGCAATTTTTGATGCAGGTGAAAAGCCAAAGCACGAAAAGAAAACACTCCGTAAAATCACCTTTGGATAAAAAAGATGTTTAACAGCCAGCAACAACTACTACGAAAAAGAGCAAAAAAAAAATGAGGAGAGAGAGAGAGGTAGAGAGCGATGTAAAGAGTTCTAAAACGCGCAGAACACATATTTAAGAGGCATGACGGCGTGCAGTTCTTCAAAGTAGAGTCCGCCAAGATAATTATTCTCTGTTGATTGAAGTGCTTGCATAAGGCTGATTACACGGAGAAAACGTGCCGTCTGGAGCGCAACGCTGTGGACAGCAACATCAGCAATACCAGCAATAAATATTTGGTGCACAACACACAGTCGAGCGGCAAACACGCAGCTTTCAAAAACCTTTTAGGCTTCTTGCAGATTACTTTCCAGGGACCAATACTCAAAGCACTTGCCTCTCTTCTCACGGTGACGCGTGAGAGTGGACTGCGCCGACAATAAGAACAATCACTGCGCGTCTTGATCACGCCTCTTCAGCTCGTTTAGCTCACTTCGCCGCATCCGTTAATGATTTTTTTCATTCTGTTTAGGAAAAGAAATAATAGTGAAATAAAAGGACGGGAATACTTCAGCACAACAAAAAACCAAACTAAAAATGACGAAAACAGGCAAAGCCAGAATAACAAACGCCACAACGCTTTATTTCTGATTTTAACTCGGCGCGCTTCCCGCGCGTTAAGGTCATCGCAAATTTTACAACGGCCACTTCTATCGGCACCGTCAGCCGTAATACCTGCACCTACAGACGACGTCGCTCTGCAGCCACACACACACACACTCACACATCAATCAAAACAACAACAACAGCAACAAAAAAAGGTGTTGCATCATACGTCAAAAGTGAAAACTGATGAAGATATGTCAGTTAGTCACCCTCTCCGCTGTACAAAGTCCAACCAAATCCTTAAAAAAAAATCTATAAATGCCAGAAGAAAAAAAAGACTTGTTATTCGGATTAATCATTTCTTTTCTTTTGCTGAGGAAGAAAAGAGTAACAGAGAACTAAAGCCTCCGCAGCTCATCCTTCTTAAACGTTCTTTTACTGATACGGCTGGAAGCCACCAGGTGGCAGCGCCGGCCCGCCCATGCCACCATTGCCGTTTGGCGAGCCGCCACGCCCACTGCCGCGACCACCACCAGCGCCACCAGCACCACCAGCACCACCACGACCACGACCACGGCCGCGATAGCCGCTCACCGCGCCGAGCATCCCCATAAAGGCAGCAATGGCCTGCAGCGAGTCGGCCCCACCGCGACCCCGGCCGCGACCACCACGGCCGCCGCGGCCCGGCTTGAAGTTGGAGCGTTTGTGCGTCACCTGAGGAAGGAAAGGAAAGGAGAAGAAAAGTACAGGGAAAGAGGAGGAGAGTGAATGAGTCGATGCAACACATGCAGAAACACACATCGGCAGATGCGTTGCAGCGAAAAGAGAGAAAGAGAGGGAAAAGAAACATGGAAGGAGGTGAAAGGGAAGTTGAAGAAAGAGGTGGGAGGGAGAGGCAAGAGAGAAGAGTTGAAGTTGAGTAGAGGAGGGACAGAGCGAGGATTAGGTATTAAAGGTTCTTCCGCCTTCCCCTTTCTCGGTGCAGCAAGCAATCAAAGAGCAAAAAAAGAAAATACAGAAAGAAAATGCAACAGCAATAACAACAACAAAAAATGAAAACGACAACAGCAAGAGCGGGAAGACTGAAATTCAACCTACGACATAAACGGAGAGAGGGGGAAGAGAGCAAGAGCCATTGCAAGCGGAGAAAGTAGCCGCAACGCATAGCACAAGAAGGGAGGAGAGACGAAACATAAAGCAAGGGAAGAAGAATGAGTATATGCTATGATTACAAACTTAGTATTTTAAACAATGCGATTGAAAGACAAGTCGTCCTTTATACCGTCGCTGCCAGTCACACAATGCGTCTTAGCAGCTCAAAATACAAATTATCCGTTTAGACAAAAAAAAAGGTGAGAAATATTAAAAAAACAAATAGTTAAAACGGTCAGTGAA